>JAAEAF010001435.1:0-208809 GCA_011037195.1 Triatoma infestans | reverse complement strand
AAATAGGAGTGAGATATATAACTCAAAATACTTATTGCTGCCTATTAATGCAGTAAGAGTAATAGCTAAATTTGAAAGTTATGTCAACCACACTAATACCCTTTTGTTTCTCTGACTAATAAATAATCGGTAGTTTTGTCTGTAGGCTTTGTTTTAAACTGCAAGGTTTTTTACGCTTTTCATTGGGGGGGGGGGGCAATAATAAAAAATTACATATTATTTTTGCCGGACGTATTATAATTGTTATGTGGAAATTGCTGAAAATAATTGTGACAGAATTTTGTATTTAAATGATATACTTGCTTCTGTTTTATTTCAGTTTTTATACCAGAAGGAAGTAGGGAGAGAATCAAACATATTTTTTTGTTTAATTTTTATTAGTATCAGTCCATGATAAAAATGAATTTAAGAAATTTGTATTTTATTTTCTATCTATTTTTCGATACCTCCAAGAAGATGACGAGACATAAAAAAAAACTATTTGATCCTTATTAGGGATAAAAGAGGCCGCTTTGAAAAGTTCGGTAACCCCCCCATCCTTAATTAAGTTTTTAGAGCCACATTAAATTTTGATGTTTTACGCTCTTGAATTTATTATTTATTTGTTTAATTCATAAAAAAGAATCTTTTATTAGACATTACTTTATTTATTACTTTCTAAAGGGCGAGTATTTTGTGTGGTGACTATCAAAATTCAGTGTTTTCACTAGGAAAAATTTCAGATACTCTCAGATTGGAAACATGGCTCTAAATGGAAAACCTAGAAGGTTACAACTTTGATATACCGTTTGGGTATCAAAATGGAAGCTAACCAGAAGGATTCGATCAAAATTTGCCCATCTGGTACCAAATGGAAAAGGAAAAAGTACCTACCGAACTTTACGTATTTTTTTGCTTTCTCGAAATTTTCATTTTTTTTTTTTTAATTTATCACAACCAATCATGGGGGATTATCACTTTTATTTAAAGCGTTTTTCCAGAAAACTAATTGTTTCTATAGGGTTAATGGACGCTGTAAACTTCGACAAACTTTCTTGAAATATCGTAGTAATAAAAATAATACGCAACCACCAACTTCAACGTATTTATAGAACATTTATGGTTACGATATAATGCATTCAAAGGATTAAAATCAAGTTAGGATTTACGACAACTTTTGTTTCTGAGCTATGCTTGTACCAAACACCAGCTGAGCTAAATATTAAAGGCTCCTTCTAGTGTCAAGCGGACCAGTTTTTCTTTGTCTAAGAAAAAGCAAAACAAAAACATAAAATACTAAGATAACTTTTTAAAATGTTACTCTAATTTCTGGTTGGTTTCAAAGATTTTTTTTATTTTAATAAAAACAGGTATTTTAATAAAAAAGTTCACTTTCGGGTTTCATAAAATAATAATAATAATACTCGACAACAACAGGGATCATAATTAATTTTAAATAATTTATAGGGTAACCTGAATTTAGTTTAGCATTCTGTTCAAATGAATTGAATCGACCACGGTATATTGATGTTAAATTATAAATCAGCGTTTCTGACATTAAGAAATAGCGGCCACTTAATTCAGTATAAATAGTGCTAAAGCTAGAAATCTAAAAATTTTAAGTTTACCAGAATAAAGGTACTTATTTATATCACATAATAACGATTTATAATTTTATACCTAACATTTACAAAGTTTATACAATAAATAGGCAGGGAAATACAGTTCAATTTTACAAACAAATATGTTGATACCCAAACACTGAATATTAATTACAGCTTCAAACATATTTTTATACAATTTACATATTAATTTGGATGGATAGTTATTATCCAAAGACAATAGAGAGAAAAAAAACTATGTACAAAAGAAATATTTGTACAATTATTTACAGTAATGAATAGTAAATGTATACAATGACTATCAGAAAATATTGAGAATATATTTATAAAAAAATAAATACAAAAATAATATAGTATACATTTACCAATTCTCTCCATATTAGCGTTACAAATAGATAATATATACATCTACAATTGGTTAAAAATTATTTTCATAATAATTATGAAAAAACAAATTCAGTGGACTTTGTAAGGTTTCAAAGATAGTTAAAGGAATGAAAGTAGCTTAATAATAGCTTCGTTTTAACATAAAATTTATAAATATGTTGTCTGGTTTTTTCTTCTGTTTCAGTGCACTTGATGGATTAATAATAATAAAATAAATTAACAATGCAGCAGTTTTCCCACACCATCCATCCCAAAATGTTAACTGGTTCCTGAAAAGAAATAAGGTTGTTTTTCAATAGCATAATCTAAAGATATCTTTTATTTTTCGTTTATGATTCATTCATTATACTTATGTATTTTTGCGAAATTAATCAATATACCCCTAATCTTGCCATAAATACTCATTCGAATGTTCTATCAATGATTATTAAGATTATATTTTGTATATCGTTATTTAGTTAGTTACACTTTCCACTTAATTAGTAACGATTTAAATTTGAGTCAGCATACATTTTTCATCCTTTTTTTAACATGGGTTGGGGTCAAAGATAACAGTATGGCTGTATTAGCCTCTTCACAAGGAGGGCAAATTAGCTCTCAGATTTTTCAAACACATCATCCTCGGGTATTAATCGTATGTTGCTAATCGCATCATTAAGAGGTTCAGCGAGACCCTCTCTTTCAGCGACCGGTTTCCTAGCGTCCTCGTACGGAAAACGCTATTAAAACTGTGGCAGCCCTTGTAGACTTTGTTAGGAAACAAAAAATCAACTGAAAAAATCTGAACTGGTAGGGTTCAGCCAAACGCTATAACACCCAATGAATCCAAACAATCCAATCCAAAATCCTCTGGAAGTTATCAGAGGTCAAAATAAATCCATTTTTGTGGAAAAAGTGTTAAAAAGCGTGAAGAATTATCCAGAAGATATTCTAGAACTCATTGTAAAACCTAATTTTTTCAAATACCCATTGGGAGTTTCAGCAAGATTTAGCACATGCCCACAAGATGAAGGCGTGAGTGGCCAAGACTGAATGTTCCGGGGTTTATTAATGTTGCAGATTGTCCCTCAGGAAGCCCGCACCATAGTCCCCCGGCACAGTAAGTAGGTACACTTGAGAGAATGGCTTTCACAGACAACATTCCAGTCTGAACAGCTTAAAAGAGTCAAGTGCAGGAAGCTCGCAATTTTCCATTGGATATTCTGTAGAATTCGATGATTGTCCAAGAAAGGCGTACATTATGACTGGAGTGGATATTTTAATTTTTCTTAAGAAAATGTTATGTTTATAAATAAAAATTTGGTTTCACTTCAAACTGGTGAGTTTTATCTATTTTTATCTTTATTTTATCTGTAACAGATTAAGGCACGAAATAAGTATTTTTCTTGAGAATATTGCGTTCTAAAAAAAAAAAAAGTTTTGTTTCATTTTAAACTGTGAGTTTTATCATATCTTTAACCCTATTTTTTACATGACAGGAACCAGGTACACAAATTTTACGGCAGGAACTGGGTTAAAAATAAACGTGGGTTATAGTATAACAGGAGACAAAAGTATACATAGATCGACCAAATTTCTTGAACCTCAGAAACTGAAGGAACTACAGTCGAATCGGGTCAAAGGAATGCGAAAGTAGTCGACTACACAAACATTTAAAATGTATATAATATTATGTAGTGTCGGGAGGTTATTGGGAGTACATAGGAAAAATGCAATCTTTGTTTTTTTTTACCTCGTGTCAAAATAATAAGTAAACAAGCAACCTTCTCAACCTTATCTCATATAATGTCTCTGCTTTGTTCGTACATCACTTGTTCGAGGGTCAAACGATTTTGGTCGACCTATAATCTTATACATTAATTTTCTTCTACACACTTTCCTGTTTAATTTAGTTTCAACGTTATTTTTATTTAGTCTAAACTGAATGTTTCAAATTTCATGAACACTATTTTTTGGAACGGAAATACTTATTACTGTTAAAAATAAAAATTAGTCGAGTTGACCCGACATAAACGAATAGAGAATATAGCAGTTTAAATGTTTGTGTATTCGACAACGTTTCTCGCGAAATTCTCTCTTAAGAGTTTTAAGGCTAAGCATACCATCTTCCGATCTAACAATTGTTTTGTCGCTTTCCAAATAATTGTGCCCTGATAAAAAAGGCATGCTATACTATCAACATGATTTTGTCAAGAAGAAAAAGTTGCCTTTTGACTATGGTTCTTTAGTGGGTGCTCGATCACTGCAACCCCTACAACCATAAGAGGCCGTTGAGGGCTCCACAAGAAGCACTGAAGCCACAACCAACCCGCAAATGTCCCTCACCTCAGCAAAACGTATCAAGTCCCACTCAAAGCTACCATTAGAACTAGTATTTAGACTAATTTTAAGGTAAATTAGGTCCAGCCTTTTAGCAGTCACTGCCATCCTCGTTGAATCGTGCAGAAATGGTTGTATTTTGAATGTTAATTGGGCATGACTACTTCCTGAGACATTTAATACTGAGATAGCCAATATACCCAACTAGTCTTCTTTGTGTGAACGCACAACACCTACGATTGGGTGTTCTGAATGCGTACGGTTGGCAGAAGTACTACTACCTGGAACAGACTATCGCTAAATTGTATTGGTTTGGGAGAGGCCAAATGAATAAGTCAATCGATGAAGCTTTCTGATTAAAAGAGGCTGTAGGACTGTGATGTCTTCACGGTATGTATAGAAGCGCACAAACTACCAACAGTTTGCCGAGTTTAACAACTCAAAATTGATAGATCTCTAATTCGATAATATAAAGTCTGGGGTGTAACACTCACATAACTTTTTCTTACCCAATTATTATAATTTTTAATTGATACATTTTCCTCAAACTTCGAAATTTCATTAAATGTTTGCTCTTAATACAAGTGATTGGGAGCCATATATTGAATACGTTTTTTCTTAGGTTATACACAAAGCTGAATTAACTACCAATCAGCGTTTATTATTAGCATTTTTATTCTGCAGACCATAAGGAAGCGCTATCAACAAGTTCAGGCTTGTGGTTGCAATTTTGAGGTAAACATTAACATTTCAGTCTCCAGAACCCTCCTCAGATCAATTTCTCCCGGAAAAATGTTTCAAATAAAAGAGATCAAGTTTATACACGAGCAGTTAGAATTTTAATGTTGCAGCCCCTCTAGAATTTATTACACTATTATTCCTGTAAATCTGAATTATTATGTTTATTAGAGAGTAGGCTAACATCTAAAAAATTGAAAAAACCCATATAGGGTAAAGTTGAGAAGACACACATTTCAAAGTTATGCCCTATATTAAAATGTATGAGATATATTTAAGAGGCAATGCTTATAAAACATATGTCAACTACTAATACCTACAAAAAAAAAATGTTATTTTTCGAAATAAAGACATTCTCATTTATTCCAGAAACAAAATACAAGTACACTACACTTGGCCGAATGCCCTGCTATGGTATTATAGATGATGCAGGTAGGAGAGATGCCGTACCTCTCCTCTGTGAAGGAAACTTGGCTGATCGACATGAAACTTGGTAAACACTATGGCTACAAGTCCAACTTTAACTACAGCGTGGAAATTCTTTATTTCAATTGCAATAATATAGTATATACAAATTTACTAATACGATATGAAAATTCAGTATTCACCAGATATGGCTGATGCGTATAAATGTTGGTAGAACACAGAAGAACACACAAAATATCTGAAGACTTTAGCAGTACATTCGCTTCTGATCTCTCTATCCTTCCGACTAATTTGCAAGACGCCACATGGTGGCAAACAAGAGAGGTAAAGCCTGCGTCTCCTTCCCTACCCCCGACATCGCTCCTAACTTTACCCTTTATATATATTGTATTTGTGTGTGGTGTGTTGTGTATCTAAAAACGAAAATTTGACATATGTTCAAGTTTGATATTCCAATAAGGTATCAAAAGCGGACCCTCAAGGTTGCTGACAAAATCTATCTTCGAGCGTTGGTATGATTTTACTCAATGTCTTTTTAGTTATTAGAAATTTGTTTTTCGAAAACAACTCTAACGATTTTCCATAAACTTATACAAAGTACCTATATGTAGCTAAGAGCTCTGTTCCTTTATTGATACAATGTCCTCGTTTTAGGGGGATTCTGGAGCATCTGTAAAACTTTCTGACTTTAAAGTGCCATTTGAATATATGTTAATTACCATAGGTGTGTCTTAATCACCAATATAATTTTATACAATATTAAAATATCAATTAATTAATTATTTATAATTACATCAATTAAATACAAATCTGAAAAAAAACTGTTAATCGAAATTGAGGCATGCTATAAGGAAGAGAAATTCTTAAGAATATATTTTACCAGATTTTTTTTTTTTTTTCAACAGTTTCCCAAACAAAGCACATTAGGCGCACCTTTGTAACTCAACTATTTAGTCACTGCAGCATTTGGCGCACTATCTAAACTTGTTAAAAGAGAGACTATCAAGAAGGATCTTAGACCTGTTTTTACTGGGCACTTGCCTTCTTTTGAAGAAGCATTTTGCACAATATGAGACTAACTAACTACTAGATAAACTTTTTAATTAGCATTACCATTTAAGAAGAAATTTCACTTAATTGCATAAGGCATAATTTTTTTCTATAAATTACCTTATTTTCAAAGCAATAAAATACAGCATTAAAATTTATGGATGTCAACATTAAAACTGAATTGTCACTTTAAGAAATAAAAGTTCTGCATCCGCAGAGGAGGTCATCTAGCTTTTTTTTAGAGAGCGAGAAATGAGGAGAAAGACTTTCAAAAAGAACCTTAGACCTGATTTTACTAGGCACTTGCCTTGTGGAGAAGCATTCTGCACAGTATGAAACTTGCAGCAAGCGTCAGTGTTGTTACTGTGGTAGAGAGGATGAAATCCATTTTTCATCTTCTCTTAGGAATGCGAATTCTTAGCACAATAACGATTTCTTTTCTTCGGAGCAGTATTTTCTGAAACAAGAGAAGAATCGAAATTCATCCTTTCTAAAGCAATTTTTTTTGGTAACTTAATCATCTTATTTATAAGATTTTGATTTATTTATTTAGAAGAAAATTCGTCATAGCGTCAGTTTATTGCTTTGATATTTTGACTGAATTGATAACCTTACTAATAGATTATTGTTTTCGAATCTTTGTTACTTTCTTTTACTGCTGTCAGAAAAAAAGGATTGCTACATTTCTCGAGATTACAATTAAATCTATTATCTCCATGCCATCTTAGAAAATTTAACCAGTGACGTCCACTTCCTCCCTATCCATTTAGGTAGTCTTATCATTTCCTGTCTGGACAACACCTCTCTGAAACCAAAGCTTTCTAAACTCATTCAGAGCAGGACAGACCGCCATAAAATGGGTTAAATCTTCTGGTAGACAAATCGCGAAATACACAGAGCAAAATGTCGGATGATATTTTGTAAGGTCCACTATTTAAGTACAGCAAATCACCCCTTGCTTTTATAATCGAAGTGAAATCTAACATACTAATTGGTCATTAATATATTGTAACTCAAATGGCAGATTGAGGGCCACCTCTTTATGTAGTATACCCGAATTCGAACTTTGTGCTCTCTGAATACATTCAAAACTCGATTGCTCAACTAACTTATTATTATAAATTGTATTTATACATCACTTTTCCGTGCTTAGAATGTGTATTTCCTGTGAAAACTCAACTTGAAAGTTCTCAGTACTTTCCTGTTTTTACAGTATGCAGACTCCTCTTATAGCAGCAATAAAAGTAAAATTAGACAATGTCGATAAAATAATCATTTCAACAATTTTTTCGTTAACTAATCATTAAAGGGATAGAGGAAGGAGTATAACAGATTTAATAAAGACAAATCGAAACCAAAAAAATTAGGTAAAAATATACATCTCGATTATACGGAAAGTAAATCTAGAATCTTTATGATTGAAGATTATAATGACTACTAATTCGATTGCAACTCTTGAGTTTAAAACTGCACATCTATATTAGAGTGTTTTCTTGCTCAGAATTATTACCATCTATTAAAAATCGTAAAAAAGTCCGCCAGTCTGATTTGATAAATACTGGCGATTATAAAATAATTCAATGGTGAATCTAGGCTATAACCATTGCTAACCATTTCTTTATTCTTTTTTTCAATATTTGCATTTCTCAAATAAATAGAATTAATTTTATACTTATTCAATTTATTTGATTACGAGACTTTGAGTTTATGTTCCAGAACACTAGTTGCTGAAACAAATCTCATAATGTGCAAATGCCTGTTATTATTTATAATGTTAATACGCCAGACAAGTCGTATGAAATGGTAAGTTTAAATATACAATAAGCGATCTTATGGTAAGTATAATTAAGAATTTAATTTTAGTAGTAAAAAAAAAATCCAAACATACGTCGTATTTTTTTTTTTTTTTTAAGAAATCCCAATATTAGTTTTATTTAAAAAACAGAAAAAAATAAAAGAAGGAAACAGTTTCATTACCAAAACAATTTATGAACGTACTCTTTTTGGACTTCACTTCACATTTACAATTTCCCGTTCGACTTCTTGTAAAAGGTCTGAGTTCTTCCATCCATTTCCCAGTCTCGGACAAGTCATCCCAGTTGGCTGAAATAGGAGAACAAATTAAAATCCCTATTCTTATAATTTGCATTAATGATCTCAAGATTTATATTCCTTTTCATAAGGACTTCTCACTTTTTTTTAAAAAATTGCTATATCTCTACAAATTATAAAAGCTATTAAATAAAATAAACGCTGAAATAAAGAACTTTAAATTTAATATGAACCATTTCACCTGAAGAAAAAAATATAATATTTTAAATCCCTCCATCTCTCACAACGAGACTGAAGAGATTGAAGTTAAAATTGCCATATTCATAATATTTAGTTAATTAAAACTTTCGATTAATATTATTATAGTCCCAGCAAATAATAGTTTGATAACAGTGGTCAATTTTTTTTAATTTTTTAAGTTTTTTTTTTTAAATTGCCGACAACAAAGTTGATAAATAACGTGTAAAATCTGTAGCCAAAGATTAGTCGCATATATTATTGTCGCTTACTTATGACCATACACAAGTCAAAACAACAAAAACTACCATGTATTCATTTGCAGAAATAAAATCTTGTAGTAATCTGTGAATCATTAACACCAAATCTAGGATATAAGTAAAACATATAGAAACTAAAATAAAAATAACAGAATGGATAAAAAGTTTTTGCATTTTTCAGGTACTTAAATAAGGATTTATCGCAGTTGGCTTAAAAAAAAAAATTATGAATCATTTTCAACAAATTAAAATAGAAATTTAAGCTGGGAACAAAAATTGATTGATAATAAGCAAACAAAAGGCAATTAATGCCCGTGAGAATATATTAATCTCTTATTTTTTTTTTACATCCAAAAAAAAAACGCACATGCTCTTGGAAAGTATTTAATAAAAAATACTTTCTTTTTTTTAACTAAAAAGTTAGTGAAGTTTTTAAGTAAAAATAAAAGTTAATACAATAATTGTTAGTTGGTTCATCAAAAAGACAAGTTAGTAAGTAGCAGCATTAACTTAAGCATTAAAGTTAATTTCATGTTGCAAAAACTATAGTTAATACAGAATTAGAAATGAAGCATTAGGTAAGATCAGCAGTGTTGGAATAAAATGTTCCCCCAAACCAAGAGTGCACCTGTCTGTAAGTGGTACTTAAGATCAGCAATGTCGGAAGGAAAAACCTACGGTTGTAATGAATGAGCCTATGAGTGAGTGGTAACAAATTATTGAACAATTTTTTTACAGTCACCACATCGTAATTAAGTCGAAGTGTTTCCTATTTTTGAAAATGATCATATAAATGCAGTTGATATTTAAAAATAAAACGGTTTTTATAGTATTTCCCATTAATATAGAATAATTAACTCTTGATAAATAATATCATAAAAAAAAACTTTTAACAATTCAATTTTACGGAATATGATTATTAGTCTGAAAATTTTTCAAAAAGTTTATTATTGATGGGATAGTTACTCACAAAATTTACTAAATAAATAACCATCCCGTTCATTCAATTTTGTCTCATAATACCGTCTGAATGTCATCTGCACTGAGCTAATTTTGATATGCCGATTCAAAAAACGTTAAATTCAAAAATGAGTTACAAAGAATTAAAATAAGGTCGCAATAGGATAAGCAAAGAAAAAAAATTACCATTATTAAAACAATACATTAATAAACAGTTGGTTACATACTAAACTACCAAATAGTAGTTTGAAATATTACTTATATAAGAAAAAATATAACTGTTAGTAAATAAGGAACTAACTATGGTAAATGTTAATCCTTGTAAGATGCACTTCCAAGCAAGTTGAATTAAAAGTTAATTAACGTAAGGACCAGTGGTAAAAACCAGACGGATTACAAGTGTAATCCACCGATGAGTGGTCTTCTTAGTTGAAGTAAAGATATTATAGCAGTTTCAAGTTCGGCTTAATGTATAATCACCATTATCAAGCTTAGAGATTAAGCTCATTAGAAATAAGAATTGCGAGCTAAACAGAAAGAGAGGACAGCTTTCCTTTTAGTGTTATTTGGTTATTTCTGTTCTCCACAATGTCAGTATAAATGTTTTTTTTTTTTACCATATAAATTGTGAGTCACACAAAAAATGAGATATATAAATGAACAAAGTGGAATCAGTATAAGCAAGGAACACTACTGCATACTAAATTTGCAAGGTGGAATTAGTGAAATTTTATTTCTCTATTAAATGAGCTTATTTTTTTTTTCATCGGTTTTTTTCTTCTGAAGCAAGCAGTATACAAAAACTATAGGTACTTATATATATGAAAAAAGATTCCTAGTGTTTTCAAGCTTAAACTTGAATATTGTGAAGGGAATGCATAAAGAAGGGTAAATTTTTGGCTATTAGAGGGTAGGTATAAAAAAGAAAAGCTTTTTTAAGGGTGGGGTGACAGTGTCGCGTCTGAGTTCATTCTCACGTGCTCCCTGGGTAATCCTACACTTCTGTGTTCTGGAGAGCTAATCGATAAACTAATAATGCCATAACGAGCATCATAAGATTAAAATTAAAACAAGCATCCCTTTTCTGGGCTACTATGATGTGGGACAGACAGGAATATCCTAGAATGCAGGAGGACTGTTAGCCTCGAAGTTTTCTGAGTTTAATTTATCCAAAAATGACATGGACATATTTGCCGGGTGCTTCGATTGACAAAAGTACTAGCAGCATCCTGAGTATAGCATATATGTGCTGCCCAGGGGCCGCCAGATCGCATTAGGGATAGATAATAGTGGAAGTCAGAAATAGCATGACAGCACAGTTCCGTAACCTGCATGAAATGGACGAACTAATCTCATGGACAAAAGGAAAAAAAGTATAATGTAATTTATACCTACCTACCGCTCGTCGAGGTCCTAGATGTTTTGACTGAAAATGTGTGGTAATGGGGGAATTTATTGCTCTGCCAAACGGCGAGAATATAATCAAGCCAAAAATGCTGGATCATGGAGGATTTTATAGACACTGTCCTTCTTTAACTGCTGGAATGCGACAAGCCCACTTTCATCTCATTCAAAGGAGAAACGTCAAATCCTGATATGGCCTTGATACATGTAAGATTAGCCCCATTTGCCAGTTTGACTGTTCTAAAGTCTGCGTGGCCATAAGTACTTCTTCCTCAATAGGTAAATGCCCATCAAAGCCTACACTAAACACTGATTTCAATTTCAAAAAGCTGATTGGATGAAGCATTCCACTCAGACAAACTCCATGCTCACCGAAAATCTAGTCAATACATCTAATCCTGACGTTAGTTACCGCAATATAAGCAAAATATTAAGGAATGTGCCTTAAAACAGATTCTCCGCGGCCCTTCTGGAACTCAAAACTAGAAAACCTTAAACTGAGAAAGATAAGGCACGTCGAAAAGCAGAAAGAATAGAAGATCAAGGGGACTTAGAAAAATGCAGCCAATACTTAAAAGAGCAGTATTGGATGCTTAAAAAAACATAATGATGGATAAGGATAGTGAGATTCGGTCTTTTTTAAAAATAAACAATTTTTTTGGCCAACGTTTCAACAAATTTACTGTGGTTCACTATTCTCTGTGATGTTGAGGTGAAGACTTTTTTAACATTCTTATTTTTATACCCTGATAAAGACAATGTACGTATTTGTTGAAACGTTGGCAAAAATTTTAATTTTTTTTTATTTTTATAAAAGGCCGAATCTCACTATCCTTATTCATCATTTAAGAACAGTCGAGAAGAATCTTTCAGAACATACAGATTTTCTGACAAAACTCAATTATAAGCAAGATGGTCAGAAGGCCTTACGATATCTCGCAGGTCTTAATAATGAGCAGTTAAAAGATGTTAATGACCCAACAGTAACAGCAACTGGCAAACATTAAGCAGTTTAGGGAAAGCCAACGTTCTAGCCAAGCATTATGCTATGGTCAGTAGGTGATCTAGTAAAGTCAATGTTTTAAGCCCTCACCTATCCCCCATTCAAGGAAGACCGCTATTTCAATGAGCTATAAACGTTTTCCACAAAAAATAACTCAATACAAAAACCAGCGAATCAGTCAGCTAAATACTTGAGAATCACGCCAGACAACAAGATGCGTTGGAAAAACATGCCAAATGGTACTCCTAAATCCATCCGGATTCCAGCGATGGAATTTCAAACAGAAATGGAGCCTATAAGGTTCCAAAGAGATATCAGCACCTTAAACCTTGCAGAAAATGTACGAGAATTTTGGTGAATCATTGGAGAGCAAAGTCTGTAGCACCAGGAAGACTTGCCACTCAAACGTCTTTTCTTTCAAAGGTATTTGAACTGCAAGAAAAATATTGACTTGGCAATACCGTGAACTCATTCCGCCTGAAGAGGCTACCAGTCCTTACCTTCATTGCATGTTAACTGAGTTCCAACAATAGAAGGATGAATAACATAACTTTAAAGAAATCTAGCGTTGTAGCATGTCCTCTCCTATCGATAAATGGCTTCACATCCACACAGATAGGTGTGCCGATCCGGAGAAGGGGGCCTGGATACTTCTGTGAGGGACTATTTGAAGGAAAAAATCGAACTCGGAACGAACCTCAGAAAGCGCTGTACTTTGTCTCCTATGCAATCTAGGCGAGCCCATGAACAACTTGCCCAAAATTATCTTTGCAGATTTCAAATGATGCCGGCGCTGATAAATGGCGCCAAAGATCAAATACATTTTGGGCAGCGAGAAGGGAAATGGGATTCGTTCCTATCCAAAGAACTGACTCTAGATAAAAAAAAAAACAAACTAAGAAACGCTTTGTTTTTTAAATAATTAGTGATCCAAAAATGGCATTAGATATTACCTTATAAAAAAAAACGACAGTACAAACTTATTCAATGACTGAAATATCTCTACTGACTTTGAAGCAAAAAGATAGGGAATTTTATGTGTAAACCCATTATCTATTCTTGGATTTCAAGCTGCTTACAACAGCGTCAATCGCGAAGAACAAACCATGGTTCAAAAGCCCTCCCTACCTGACTTGTATTTATCAGCGTAACTAGGAAGGGAGTACAAGTGAGCTTCCTTATGACTTCAAAATTTGTAATGGGGTACAGACGGGACATGCAATAGCGCACTACGGTTTATTCTAGCCCAGATCAGGTTGTATGAACTGCTAGAACAAGATTTTTTATGTCCCTCCAGAATCTTGAAAGGAGGAAGAAAAATTCAGTCCAGTTAAGAAAGGCTATAGACGAAAAAGAACCAATTTGGAGATTGAAAAGTTAATGACAAAACAAACTTAAAACAATTAAGCTAATTAGGCTGCAATGTCACGTTGTAGGAGGAGAGGTGGCATGAATACGTATGGTCAATGCACGGAATGGGAAAGCTGTTGCAGTCGACAGGGGCCAGTAATGGGCTGTATTAAAATAATGTTGCAATGGATTTATTTTTTCTTCAGCTTTAACACTCGCAGTTCTCAGTTAGTAATAAATATTCAAATTTCTGCTAGTGTGTGAATAAATTTCTTTTTTAGGAGTAATTCTCAGCATATATATTTCAGGCTTCCTAGGCCTTCGTTATGCACAACACCACGAAATCTTGAATATTCGGATTGAGGACCAATGATTTGAAATAAAACATGCGTTGCAATACGCTACAGCATAGTTCCTTTTTAGACTTTTCAAGTGTTATAAATTCATTTTAAACTAAAAATAAGTTTACTCAGAAAAACTCTTAGTGAACTCTAGGAGCGCAAAACTAAACAACAGTTAATAATGGGGCATTATAATAATCTATTTTACAATTAAAAGACAAATGCAATTTAGCCAAAAATCAAGAAACACAAATAATGCATATTAGCTTCACGGTTTAAACATAACATCCCCATGAGCTAACGTTTAACATCAAATGTGACTGATTATAAGCCGTTAGTAACAGATACATTATATTCTCAGAAATTGTGGGGTTCGGCCAAAGTAAAAAAAAAAAAAAAATTATTTTCGCCAGGCTTCGATAATTTGTGCCTGGAAAATATATTGAAATGTTTAGTGCGTTTAATGTGTAGATGAATTTGTTATGTGATTTGTGACAGTCCAAAATAAACAAGTTTTTACTTTGTTTCACAACCTCAGTACATTTAAGAATATTAAAATTAAGTAATATATCAGTTCTAACTGCAGATTAATAATGAATAGATTACAAACAAAAAATAGAAGCTATTTGATTACACGTTAACATGCTTAAAATTTTAAGGTAATGTTTTAACTATCAAATTATCAATTTTCTAAGATGAAGTATTTTGAAACCAAAAACCTCCAAATATCCTTAAAAAATGCAGGATCCAGGTGCTGGATTAACTTGATAAGATACCAAACACACCAATCCAAAATAGACATCTTTGTCGTTATTTTTCCAATCAACTCAATATCCAGAAATAATTTACACCTTCTACCATTTTAAAGCTTAATTAGGGAGGAAAAACATGCTTCGTGTAACAGGAAATATACCCAGAAGATAAAGGTGTGACAAATGAAATAAAAGCAAATACTAAAATAGAATTGCCGATAAAACCTACAAAGTTTGCTGGGCGTTGGAGAAGGCGATGAAGGCGCAGCATATTTTCTCTTAGCACGACTTGCACAAGGTTTGCATTCAATTATGTTGTTTGTATCTTCCCATTTTTTCCTCTTAGAAACTCTTTTAGGTCTCCTATTATTAACAACTGATAACAGAAGAGAAAATATATAGATAAAATAAATGAAAAAATAAAAATAGAATGAGTTTTAAGGAGACAAAAAAATTTAATATTTCATAAGTACTGCAACGTACTTATATTAAGGGCATAAAAGGTACACATTGAGCTACAATAGAGAAAAGAATTAAAACCTTCCTGAATCTCTATCCTAGAATTATTTTTTATGATTTGGTTTTAATTCTTTTACATTAAATACAAAAAAAATCATGAAATTCAACTGCTCATCACCGAAAAGTCTTTATTTGCACATTTTTTTTTTTTTTTAGAAAAATATATTTACAGGCAATTTAAAGCTGAATACACTTTTTTACATTTATACAAATATTGCAAAAGGAAATAACAACTATATTTTCTTCCTCTGTCCAAATCGGAAAGGTAATTATAAACTCTTTTTATAAATAATCCAACAATAAAATTCTGTGAAGAGTGTTTAACAAAAGGATCAGTTTCCAACATTGATTTATACGAATCAATTTTCTTAAAAAGAACACTTATTGTAACAAAAAGGTTTTCTGTTTTTTGTGCATTAAAAAAAAATCAACTAAATAAATTTAACTTCAAATTTTTCTGCCAAATGCTAGGATTGGTTAAGACAAAACTATTTGCTTGCAACCACCTTACACAATCGCAAAAATATGAATGTGCAATCAAAATTTGCTTCCAAGTTTGGGGAAAATTTGTCTTCAGTTTCTAAATAGTTTAATTATTGGACGCTAGGTTCAATTATCAAATTACCTTTTATATGAAAAACTTGGAAGCAATATGTACAAAATTTTGAGAGCGATGGTATTCCTAAATTATCCACTTCAGGAATATTGGTTTCCTGCAGATATCCTAATTTAACAACAGGACAACTCTAGTGCTAAACTACTTGGTTTAGTGCGCCCATGGTAAATTCTCGCTCACTGCCATACCTCTTCTCACACTAATATACGTTTTTTCAGAAAAGTCATTGTCAGAGCCTCTTTTCTAATTGAAAAGTATTGACCTTGTTTCCCAAATGTACTCCTTTTAAGCTGGATATGTCAATTCACGCAACCATAAAGTGACAAATTTAAAATGTTTTTATCAAGTCTTCAGTATCAAATTTATTCCTGATAAGTAGCAAATTGCTTGCAATTTTGAAAGGTTTCTTGAAACTTCCTATCTGATAAGCTTTACATTTTGTTTATAACTAAATGAAAGGATTGCGTTTTTCTTATTTCATATAAACTAATCCCCAATTATTTATAATATTTTTTTGTACTCTAAAATTTAAAAAAAGAAAAACTTAAAATATATATACTTAAAAAGAACACATTCTCATTATTGTTATCCCTTCCATCAGGTGTACCCCTATGTTTAGATTGTTTTAGATACGTTTTCAAACAAACTGAACAAGATCAAATTCTCTCAAATGAAAAATACTTCCTTATAGCATTAAAAGAAAATAAAAATGGCAGAGTCTTTAAATAATTTTTAATAAAGAAGTTTCCAAGAAACATGTAAACCTTGTGAATTTGAAACAGAAATACTAAACAAAAAACATTCCCAATAATTTCAGATTGCTACTTCACTTGTGTTTTGGGCAGCTGGAAACATTATATCAAACTATCAGTTATGAAAAAAGCCATATTCAAAGAAAATTTACGTCTACTAGAAATTAAAGAAAAGTCACAAATTAACTTTTTGATTGATTAGTGATAAAAGAATATTCATAAAACCCGATTTGGAAAAAAAAAAGAGATATGTTTTGGTTTATTTTGTTACAAATAAGATGTTCATTACGAATATGGGGAGCGAGTAGGAATAAGCATGGCTTATTTTGTTGAAATTAAATATCGTCCAAACGTTTTTTCACAAAAACTACCAGCCATATAAAACGTTACAAAAAATATAGAGGCCTGGTTTTGCCAAATAAATTCCCTCCTATTCCTTAATGATACCCTGCTGAAGAACCACAAAAGATGCGTTTTATTAACAGCTATATACAAAATTTTTTTTAAACATTCTTAGAAATTTGATTGTGTAAAGTGTTTTTTAAAAGCAAAAACCTGAATTCTCTGATAATCTAATAGTTCGCTACATTAATAGGCTCAAAAAAAGTAGAGCCACCTTGAATTTAATTTAACTTTTATTTTTCACTTGATTTTTCAAGTTGAGGAAACTAAAACTTCCAGTCCTTTGAAACCGTACATATTTGAATAATTAACAAAAATCGCAGCAGAATTACAATAAGTTTATAAAATAAATGTTTAATTATATATTTATATCAAAAGAAAATTGTGCCCGCTAATAAAAAAATATAAAAATACATCCTTCCAACGTAGATGTAAAATAAAAAAAATTAATATAAAATTTCCGGGAATTCCTTTTTACATTTTGAAAATTTTAAAAAATATTGCAATTTACACCGATCCTATTCTATTTATTATAAGCAAAAAGACCTCTTGGCCCCTTTTATCAAGTAGGGGCTCGATAAGCTGAAGTAAGTCAGCTTTATAAAATTATTTCAATTAAAACGCACATCTTTCGCTTGTTCTTGAAAATTTCGCATTATACGCGACAAAAAGACAAACTCAGAGAAGTAGTAAACTTATGTTTAAAAATGCTTCTTTTGTTACACAAATCCTCAACCTTTTCAAGCACGAGCGAATTTATATATTATTATAAAAACAGTATTCAGATCTTCAATTATCGAGCCTCTACTTCTATTTAGTGTTGAGGTAGACAAAATTTATACGGCAATAATGGAATCTTAAGGCAAGATTGGTGTCTTGTCGCCGCAGCTTCTCCTCCAAAAATAAGAGAAAGTAAAAAAAATTTAAAATCGAAACAGAATCTGGGATTGTAGTCCCAGTCCAATTCAGGCTTCCCCCCCAAAAAAAATTAGAATTGCGACTATCAGCTAGTCCAGTTTAATAAACATTTTTTGTTTTATTTTAAACAATATGTAACCAAGAGAGCAAGGCTCCTTAAGGAAAATTTCTCATAGTGGAGCTCTATTCAAATTTGCAGCGTTGAAAATGCCAACCTTGCCCATAACATTTGCCGATTTTTATTAATATTATTTTTAATGTAATATGCATAAAAAAAATATTTTCTAAAATTAATTCTTTGGCAAAAAAAATACGAAAAAGATTTATCCTAAATCTTTCCTAATCGAGTTGATTTATTACCTCCCATTCATCAACAGAATTACTTTTCTTTTTCTTTTTAATTGTTAATTTAATCTGACCACAAGATTTTGCAAGGTGGGCTTCCAGTCCCCATACTGATATAAATATGTAGCCACAATTATTGCAAATCGTTCTTGGGCGAGAAAATGTAGAAACTAGAATAATCAAATCATATAAATATAAAACAGTGTGTCAATAATTATTATTATTATTTAAATTAATGCTAATATATTTTATGTGACAACGTACAACATGCATCAAATTTGGAGAGGGGGGAATAAAAACTTGGGAAAAAAATTTGTTTTGTCACGTTCAAGAGGGTTCTTATGAATGACTAAACAAAAATTCCAAAAAAAATGTGATTTAAATGGTAACAGACTTTAAATTACAGAAATATACCCCTTTCAAATAATCAATTATTAACTCTCACATTCAAATTCCAAAATATTAATGCATATTTAGCAAAAATTATGGTCCCAACTGATAATCTATTTTAATAGTTCTAATTGTAATAATTGTTTTTAATAATTATTTATTAACTAATTAGTTTCGCAAAAAAATTTTTAACATTTATCGTTTGCAAAAGTCTCATTTGAACAATATTATTGTGAAAACCATGAATAAGTGTTAACACACAAAAAGCAACTGGAGTAACATATCTAAGAAAACAAATTGACTAAAAATTTTAGTGGAAAAGTAATTCCTCAAAATGTATAAATAAATGAAATGAATCAAATAATCAAATTTTCTTAAAAGCCGGAGTTTTTTTTTCAGATGCTGCAATGAGCAAATAGTGTTTTTATCTCTTTTCCTTGCTCTTTTAAGAGGAAAATAATAAGATCTTGCTAAATCTGGAATTGATTTTTCATTGGAAATACATTTTTAGATTTTCCTTAAAATAAAAAAATTAATTTTTGAAACAGGTCTGTCCCTCACGCTCTCATCACTCTCATCTATCTCTCTGATACGTTCATACGTATGTACGTGTGCGCGCGCAGCATTAGTCAAAAATGGAAAATACAAAAAGTTGAAACTTGAAATTTCGCTTAGGTACTAATAAGAAAACCGACAATAATGTTTTTGAAATAGAAATACCATTTCATGGTTGGCATTTCAGTTCTCAAAAACTGCTTCAATTTTTTTAAAATTTTTAATTATCACTACATACATGCAGGTCTACCACTTCCAGGAAAAGTCTTAGGAATATCTGTAAGGGGGTTCACTTTAGGCTTTCTTCTAAAGGACTATTTCAAAAACTAAAGGACTAATAAATGTGAAATATTTGTTTGGCCAAAATTCCCAATATCGGTGACCGAAAGTACGACTTGGCGAACTTTTTTCCAGTTTTTTGTGATTTTCATTAAACTAGATATATTAACTATACTTATATGGATCCATCCCTTTTTTTTAGAAACTTTTTTTCCGAGGAAATTGATTTTAGAGTTGTTCCAGAGAACCTTTAAGGTCACGCTTCATTTAAAAGTGTGGAAGTTATACATTCGGAAATATATGAGCAAAAATATGTTAGGGCTACTAGGCGTCGAATGGCAAGTACGACGCAGGGCATTAAAAAAATTACAAATCTGACATATTAACTACTAGTGCATTTGGATGGGTTAAATATTTGAATAGAACTTTGCAGTAACACATTTATCAGTGCTAGTTACAGCAGTTCGTTTGAGAAGATCTGATGAATCAATTTATCCAAGATTAAAATTTATTACATATAAAAAAAAGAAATCAATCACACAACATTCTCTTACTCGTCTTTTCTTCAAACTTCGAATTTTTACAAATGTTTAACTGTCTCAATATTATACAGATGGAAGACCTCCACATAATGCATAGGTACTTTAGAAGCTGACGTGATATCTTAGCTAACCCAGAATCCCATAAAATAAATTTTATCGGAAAAACGTTTCAAACGAAAATGTTTGGACTTTATATGAGTAGTTGTGGTATATCAAATCTAAAGAAACCTGCTAATGTCGATATCATGTATAACGCTAGAACAGAAAAATTGTTCAGACAAATATACACCTTCGTCAACCGATTCTGCTCCAACTCAGAATTTTAGCAAAATAATTAATTCTCATTAAATTTATGTAAGATGTTAGAGCTGCAAATACTTTGAAATGTTACAATAAAGATAAGCCTAACGACTGAAATAAATTTTTCTAGAAAAAAATGTTTCAAATAAACTAGGCCTCCAGTGTGTTATAAGGATTTTCAACAAAAGTTGAAGAAAAAAAAAAAAATATTTTTACCGTTTTCGAGACAGTCGTTAAATCTAAAAAATCCATTTTGTAAAGTGATATTTCCGGGGAGAAGGATTTTGTTGATTGAATAACTATTATTATTATTACCATCCTCGGGTGGGCTATATCCCGGCACGGCAGCCAACAGAGGCATTGTGCCATCCACGATAGTTCCGAGTAGACAAACCCTCCATCCTTAAGAAGTTTGAGGGCCTTCACTACCAGGTCATTTTGAGCTACTATCTCCTCAGGTCGCAAAGTACCAAAGGTTTCATACCTCAATTTAATTATTGCAACGCAATCAAACAACAGGTCGTTTCCTCCTCTTCCTGATATAATCTGCACAAGGGTTCCGCTCGAATGAGTCCTACCTTGTACAGATGTTTCCTGAACCTACCATGACCCGTAAATAGTCCCGTCACCAGAGAAATCTGGCTCCTACTCAGACTAAGAGTCATTCGGGTTCTTCGTTTACACAGTCCTGGCATCATCCTTTTACTGTGTATAACACCCGGGCTCCCCCTCCAGAGCTCTTCATGCTTACTGCGACACCACTCTCTAATCGCTGCACGAATCGCTCCACCAGTTATCCCCAGGTCCGGGTCTGGACCAAGGAACGGAGTATTTGCCCCGTTCCTGGCCAGTTGATCAGCTGTCTCATTACCCACAATCCCTGCATGTCCAGGTACCCATAGCAGCTGTACCTTGTTGTGCCTGGAGAGTCTCACCAATGCCTGACGACTTTCTTTCATTAGAGATGAGGTAGTTGTGTAAGCCTCTAGGGCTTTCAGTGCGGCCTGACTGTCCGAGCAAATGTGTATGACCTTGCCCCTTGAGGCTCTATGCAGATTCTCCTCGGCACAGACCTTAATGGCAAAAACTTCAGCCTGGAATATGGTGGAATACCTGCCCAACGGCATCTCAATGAGTACCTGCGGGCTCATTCCATACACTCCTGCTCCAGTTCCGCAATCCATCCTAGAACCGTCTGGAACCACAGAGATCCTGTCCGGTAGCGTTTTTCCCACCCCTTGGACCATTCCGCACTAGAGTCTAGTAACACCCGAAATGGAACCTCGAAGTTATATGTTGGACAGATGGTAGCCTGGGCCATATCTAGCACCGGGCCCGGGTTGATCTTTAGCAATATGTCCAAGGTTTGGCTAAGGAGCCTCTTTGCCTCCAAAGACCATTGTTGCGCAGTCTGTGTGAACTGGCCGTCGCCTCCGCTTGCACTAGCAGGTCCAGCGCAGCTGTCGGAGCACTTTTAAAAGCGCCCGTAATAAGAAGGCACTTCTTGGCTGTCTCCTGCTCCGTTTTAGGTCACCATACCACCGCACCACAAGTCATGACCGGTATGATGGCCCGAGTATATATATCCAATGGTCATCCATGACTTCCCACAGGCCCGTGTACACAGCGCAGCGACTTCTTAGCTTTCTGCACTATATATTCTAGACGTGCGTTCCATGTGAGCTAACTTCTGTTCGAATTGAATTAGGCTGTTCAAAATACATAAAACACACAAAACGTTTCCATTCTCAAAATACATATTTCCGAGGAAAACTCAATTTCGAAAATTTGATCGCACTATTTCCTCTTAGGTCCTCACACGTCGGTTTTGTGACTAGCACACTCACCTTTTGTGTTAGAATTCGGGTTTCGATTCCCGGAAGGGCAAAGTCGGTCTTGCCCAGCATCATCAGAAAAAAAGGGAAGCTACAGTTGATAGCGCGACTAGAGGCGAAAGCCGGAACTAAATTGCGAGGGAATCGCGGCGTGTTTACCACATTCCCCCAATACAAATCGCCGTCTGGTAAGCCTTGGCCATTCACGGGCTTTGCGCCATAGGTTTATTTATTTCTTATTCCCTCTTCGGGCAATAACAGAAAAATAAAAGTATAATGATAATTACAATAGGATACGTCTTTTTATGTCAGTTATTTTTCATTCACCCTAAAATTATGTTAAAAACTGCGTTCAATTCTTAATATTTAGGGCATAAAAGACTTCACCGTAAATGTTAAATTACGGCAATGACCTAGAATATAGATATGTACTTGCAACTCAGA
The DNA here is from genome assembly GCA_011037195.1 of Triatoma infestans. Lineage (NCBI taxonomy): Eukaryota > Metazoa > Arthropoda > Insecta > Hemiptera > Reduviidae > Triatoma > Triatoma infestans. The sequence goes on along the minus strand of JAAEAF010001435.1, from coordinate 186,032 downwards.
ATCGTGATACAAGTCGCTTATTGTCTGACATTATAATATAAATTGGCAAATCAGTGCCTTCAATGCCTTATGATTCTGCATTAAAAAAGTGTTCACATTACATAAATTGATAATAATATTTAACGAATTTTCTAGTAATATGATCGAAATATATCACCATGCAATGGAAATTATATGGAAAAAGCCTGCATGGTTTAAACTCAAGCTGCGTCACATCTAAACAACAAACGAATGGCCCTGAGAAATGGAGATTTGGTAGCAATAATTGATTAAGATTAAGATGGAATCACATTTCAATTAAAGAAGAGAATGCAAAGGAGATTGCACTACGTTGATCATGGGTTCTGACTCCGACATCTTGTACGATACTAATTCTACAGGTGTCTAAAGTGTCTGCAATGGAACAAAGTAATCCAAACTGTTTTAAGGGTCCTTAACCTTTGGTTTCTCTAAGGCAGTTATGAAAACGGGAAGCAGTGCACAATCACATTTGTAGTAGCAGGTCATTAAAGCTACTAGTAAAGGAAGCAGATAAATGGGAGAAAATTCATGGTGAAAGCATCTTTTCTGGTGAAAGCACTATGCTTGTTTAGATTCTACAATCAGCTGCAAAATATTCTGTGACAAAATAGGAATCTAAATTCCATATTTCCCAGAATTTCTAACCTAGTCTGCAGAAGTAGCACAATAGATCTATTAGAAGAGATCCATGTTTTTTCTTATTCTGGAAAACCCCGTCAAGATTGAATTTGGAAGCGTACAGTTTTATTGTTCAAAATAATGATAACAACCAATCCAATTTATCTTGCAACTATTTAAATTAATTTACCATTTTTATTAATTTGTGACATTCAGATAATTAAAACGTCTCAACTGACCAATAATAACATTCTGCCCCAGACAGATAATACTGCGTTTTCTTCACACAGTAGACAAATATTACATTCAATATTACTCCAACTCGTAGTTCTGTTATTTATTTTTATACATTTGTAACTTTTCAAGATTATAAACAATGCAAAAAACTTTAATTTTTGTACACACAAGCAACTTTCTTTCTGAAACAGCATCTTATGGCCTGCAGGCCATCTTTGTCAACTAATTAGGCATATTATTTGGGGATAATGTTTCCAGCGAATGTATTAATTAATTACGTTGTTGAAAGAATTAAAATAACTAGTTTCTAAAAATCGATGAAAGTATTTCTCGACTAGTCCATATGTTATATCTATAGATTTTCGGGTATTGTCAGATATTTATTTGCAGATATTTATTGTTTGATGTATTGTTATTTATGTTTATTGTTTTGTTGTTACCTACAGGTACAATGATGAATATTATGAAATATATTATTAGTTTGAATTAAATTATTTTTTTACAGACCAATACCCGAAATTCTATAGATATAATATATAACTAGTTAAGTTTGATCTTACTTTTTATTTCTTTTGTTAATATATATTAAACAATGGGTTTTAGCTTAATGAATGCATATAACTTACAATATATAATCTAAAAGGGTCAAAGATTTTCTCGTAATAGCCTGCTTCATTTTGTGGCCATCGATCGGCTTCGTGCAGTCTCTCATCAGCATACTTCATAAACAATATGATATTGTGACTAGTAAAATGAGAAGGCAGTTCACAACTAAGAGATTACACTATAATTTTTATTAAGCTGGTCGACATTTCACATTGTTATCAAGACATCCAGATTGTTAGGCGAACTATGATAATTTCGTTGACCTCAAAATGAAGCACGCTATCGCGGAAAGTTTTCCAGCTGCGCGGACCCAAACACCCATTTACTCTAAAATCAATTCAAAAAATTATCTAGACTGACAACATACCTTGCTGATTGTTGACAGACGGTGACGATCTTCTCTGGGAAGGTAGCCTTCCCCGTTTCTTGTCCATAGCTTTTTGTGCTGTAGGTTCAAGTATTTCATCGGGTTCCTCAAGTAACATTCTTTTGAAATGACCTAGTAAGAAAGAATGAAAAAAGATCAGCAAAACAAAAATGCAAATTTACATTATAAAATATTTTTAATTAAAACTGCAATAAATTCAAAACCTATTCTCTATCAAATTTATGAATGCTGAAACAATGTTAGACAAAGAAACTCCAAAGTTATGAAAACACTATTTCTTCTTTTTTTTTTATATCAAAGAAACTACGACCATATCACTAAGAAAATATTTTCCTGAGATCCTAATCAACAAAAGACTGGCAAACTGTCCAAATGTTTACAAATATTAATCTCAATTGTCACCGCAATATACAATGGAAAACTTAAAATACGGTGTTTTACATGGCAAAGTCCTAAGAAATTCTTTTGAAGAAAAAAATTCTTTAGCTACATGTTTCGGATATCAATGGTGCCCTTCATCAGAAGCTCTGAAAAAATTCTGTTTAATGACAAAATATTAGATATTTTTCTCAACTTTTTTATCATTACACTTTTTTTTTTCTTTCAAGACTTTTCTGGCTCCCGAAATGGATGCAAATAATTTCTTTGTCCCAAGCCATTTAAAACCTCACAATTTAAGGCCTGACGATCTGAAAACCAATTAACTAATGAAGAACAACTTTTATATTTGACAGGTTGCATTTTTCTTTTATCTATCCGAACAGTATGACCTCAAACCTTTGAAAATATCAGAGGCACATTGCAAAGAATAAGAAAAACCAAAAAGAAATGGGAAAACTTCATTTAAAAAAAAATTAAGATGCGACGAAGCAGCACTCAAATCATCAATAAAATCTATTATGTAATCAGTAATTTCTAGTAGAGCAATAGTCCTTTGGCATCTTCACTCACCGGATCTAAAATAATTATCAAACGAGGAAACCCAAACTCTCTTTCCTTTCGTTCGCGAACCCTGGTTTCTCTTGGACATTTCGACCACACCTTCTGGAGTAGACCTCTCATGAACCTAACATTCTTGTACAAAGAATTCAGCTATTGATTTCACCTGAACCTCCAATCTTCGTCATCAAGTATTAGACCAAAAGTGCGTGAACATTCCTTCAAAATCAGGGACATAATTCTCTCTTTTACACTCTCAAGAACTATAATCACAATTTCCATAAATAACAACTTTAAAATTTACAAGAATTCCTGTAAGAAGCATTTGTTGAAAAATGTTTATAGAACAGTAAAAAGCTCGAGAAAAACAAAAATCTACAAGTAGTATTTCCTCTGAGGGCTGTGAGAAACTAAAAGTGAAGGAATTTGCAACAAGAGAAAAAAGTAGCAAAAGAAAATCGAAATTATTCAAATATAAAACTTATCATCTGATAAACAAAAAGCTCTGAAAAATATAATAATTTAACATACCCAAAAAGAGTTTCTTGCAGAATTCACTGCTGATTATTAAATTACTTCATAATAATTCAAATTCCTTTCTTAGGTTAAGAATTAGTTATTTTCTTATAAATTAAAAAGAGATCAAATTGTTAAATAAAACTTAATAGCAAACGAATGTAACAAAAGGTTTAGGTTATGAAAAGGAATAACTTGCAAATATAGCAAAAAAAGAGATCCTCATTTCTTGAAAAAACCATCTTGCAAAGGAACATCTTCTAAATTTCTCGATAATTTAACATTAATTAAAGAAAAAAATATGAGTTTGTTACAGAAATTAACTTTCTAAAGTTAATTTAAAACTTTACTTGCAACCAAAAAAATATAAAATTCTGAATTTAATTAAATTTTGAATTAAGAAATCAAATTCATTCCTTCTTCTTTCTTCATAAAGAAGTCTTCTTTCTTCATGTTTTCTTCCTTTTTTTAGTTTATAAAAATTGAGCAAGAAATTTAATTAATCCTACATTTATATATACTTAGATTTATATGTACTTAGATTTTCTTCAGCCTATAAATAACGTCTGTATCTTTAATATACATAAATCTGCAAGTCGATTTAAGAATTAAGCAAACGTTAATATAATTTTTTGTTTTAAATATTAAAAAAAGAAGGCACCAAATAACTTAATCATGTAAATCAAAATGAATTTAAAAACAAACTGAATGGAAAATTCTCAGCAAAAAAAGGGAATTTTCAATTTTCCTTTTTTGCCAGTACCTTACTAAAATTATCACAGTTTTGAAAAAGAGTATTATTTTTTGAAAATTTGCTTGATCTGGTTGTAGGTAAGCTCTAAAATATGTGATTTATATGGAAATTTGAAAAGGAATAAAACGCATACTAAATGCGTTTTACATTTCACCATGTAATTATGTTTACGATTTCGACACATGTAATGAATGTTTGTATTATTCAATAATTGAAATATTCTATTGAGGTTAGTTGTTTCGTTCTATTTTAGTCTCGAGACGTTTCTACCTAACCTAAAGAGATCATTATCAGTCGAGTCCTGGTATATTGTTTTCAAAAATGATTAACCAAACCATTACCGCAATGTCATATCAAACCTAAACAAGTAAAAAGTAATGTAAACAACAAACCAAGACTTGATTGATGATTACCTCCTTAAATCAAAATGTCATCTTAAGATTAACATAAAAACAAAACAACTGAGAAGTTTACTGTCACTAATCCTCAATAGAATAATTCAACATCCTCTTCTCAAAATTGAACAAATGAATCAACATAATCCATTTGTTTTGTGTGTTTTGGGTTAGAGAATAATTGCTTATGTTCTAAAATCAGAACATATATGTTTTTGGATGTACGTCTGGGTGCGAATATGAGTATTGTTTTTATGTTCTTATCCGTACGAACATAATAATGTAGTTTGTATCTACTGTGTGATGTTGCAAGTGTATATTGATGCTATACAATAAAATAACTAAATTTTAAAAATATAAAAAATCTTTTTTCACAGCGCTTTTATAAAAAAAAAAAAAAATACAAAGAAATTAGTTCTTTCTTTTTTTAGAATGACTACGTTCAGACTTAGTTTTATTTCGCGACCGTTTACTTGTTTTCCCGTCAGTTATTTGGGATTGTGTGTAATAACTGTGAGAATTTCGTGCAAAATTTATTAAATCTTGCGCAGCATTTAAATCGTGAGGAGGCACAGATATGCCTTCCTTAAGTTGAGCGGGTGTTTTAAAAGAACGTTGGAATGGTGAAGATTGAACAGTATTTGTTACACTACTGCTAGTAACTGCTGTGGTATAATTGCTCGAAACAATATTGTTCACAGAAAACTTGTGCTGGGTTTGCCCTTGCATAATTACACTATTATAACCAGCGTTAACAATAGATGGTTGTACTGGTGATGTAGCAGGTGTGGAAGCTGAACTCACCATTGAAGAAAATGAGAACTGCTGAGCTGTTCCCGATGTAGTATAATCGACTGCAGCTACGGCTGTAGTCAAAGGTTTAGATGCAAAAGTTGTTGTGGACGGCTGCATTCCAACCTTGCTTTTTTCCAATGCAACAGCGATGCTCATCATCGGTGTGCATGGATAAGAAGTCTCATTTGCCTCTTTCTTTAAGGGTGCTGATGCTTGAATAGCTTTGCGTTTTTTTAAAGGTAAACTTGAATGTGGTTCCTTCCTTGAATCCTTACCTGGTTCAATATCTTCTGATCCTTGGAGTAATTCATCTTCTTGAGACTTCTTAAATGCGCTTGCGCTGTTAATTTTTGAATTCTTGTAAGCCGTTAATTTCTTATAATTTGTCTGCAATGCCTCGTAGTTGGCGTTACACTGATCACAATCACATCTGGACGATGAATCCATTTTCGGAGGAGAAGGAACAGGAATAGAGGGAGGTAGAACTTCTGTGATGTAAAGTGACCGGAACTGCTGTTGGGAAATAAATATAGTATGATCACTCCTAAGAGTTCTATCGTGCAACGTACCTTTTTCCTTTGTTTTTGTTTCATTTTCAGTGACTACAGTTGGTGTGTTATTAGAGACCACATTCTGGTCTGAATTCTTTTCTGCATAACGACCTTGTTCTTTAAAAGATTCTATTAATTCATCAATTTTTTCTTGATTAGTTTCTTGTTGCTCAGAAGGAGCACGTTGTTCACTTTCATTAGACAGTGTTACATTTCCGCCAGCTGCTGCTGGACTGTTGCCAATTGTTGATGAACTAGATACATCCATCCCCTTTGTTCTAATATCATCTTCAAGCGGCAACTGGCTTAAGACGTTATCAGTACCGATTGGGAAAATTTCTCTATGCCTACCCTGTAAAGTCTTTCCCATATCAAGCATTTCATATATGTCACGATGATCTAGATCTGTGTTAGCGGTTTCGAGATCAAATTCAGGCAAATAACCGTTGATGAAATCACAAACAGCATTGTTGAAATAATTCTGAGTAGGTGCTGGACTCCATTCTGTAGGCGGTTGTTGATCATATAAGAATATGTCATGAGGGTGAGAAGAAGGCACTGGAGTAGTACTTGCTATAGCAGTACCAGGCCTTTCCATTTTAACTGAAGAAGATTCTGAATCGCTTCTTACTTCTACTTCTCTCGCCACATCTAACATGTCAGTATCCTTTTCACGCCTTGCTTCACGTACAACACCGCTTCCATCAACAAAATCATCGTCACCCTTCCTTACAATTCCTACGAAACATACATCATCAGATGAATCTGCTTCTACTTTTATATTTTCAATTGGGATAAGGGGTGAAGATTCGTAATTTTCTTTGGGTCCATGATCTTCTACTGTTTGCGTACAGCTTTCGCTGACCTCGTTTGAACTAGATACAATCGAAGCCTTTGTCTCTTGCCCGGGAATTTTGGCTTCCTTTGTTTCATCAACACTTTTATTCTCTTCATCACTTTTATTAGCCATTTTCTTCAACTTCTTCTTATTCTTCTTCTTTGTTTTATCCACAGTACTGGGAGTCCCTTCAATTCTTGCCCCAATAGTCTTGGTCTTCTTTTTCAATTTAACTTTAGCATTCTTTTTCGGTTTAGTAACGGTAACTGTGGCCAACCTCAAATGATCTCTCAGACCTGCCTCTAGGGACATACTTGACCAGATATCATTCATCAGCATGCTGCTTCCACTTGTATCTTCCTAAAAATTCAAAACGACGAGTCAAATTATTATTTTATTAGGCTATTCATATTTCAAATTTCAGAAACTGATTTATTTACATGAAGTATTCATCACTTTTTGAGGAATTCAAGAGTTATTTTTGTTAATAATTCAATTAAGATATTTGTTTTTGTTTTTGAATTATTTCGAATTTGTTCAAGCAAAAATACCAGTTCAGCTATGTAGTAAGAAAGACGGCTTACTTGATCATCGCTATTAGAATTGCGAGGAGAATCACCACCATCTCCAAAGAATAAAGGCCTATCCAAATCTGCTGAAAGACTTGGAACAAGCACACATTGTTGCTTCGGATCAGCTACAACTTTCAGAAATGCCTGCGGAAAAATGCAAATAAACAAAATCCATTTTTCATTTAACAAACACAACCAAAAAGCATTTGATATAAGTACTCATTAGAAGTAATCAGGAATTCTTTATTATTACATTAGATTCCTTTTTATATTAATTTTTGTTTCTCTCATGAACTTCAGAATTAAGTTTTAATCTTAGAAAGAATAAATGAATTGAATCAAATCAATTGAGATACAGAATAAAAATGAATAGGAAAAAAATAAATTAATGAAAAAGATATTCGTAATATATCCAAAATGTTAAAGTTACACAAAACGAAAAATACATACAAAACACTATATAGTTATGTAGCGATAATTTTTCAATAACCTAATGTTTCCTTTGCGTTGACATAATTTTTTTTTTTAATTCCATAATGAAATCATTCTGTAGAGGCAATTTTTGAGAATGCATTCAGAAATTAACTGCAGCGCCACAGTATTTTAAGTTACTATTAGCATCTTATATTCAACTTCTATCATGTTTAAACAAATATAAGAAATAAACAAAAAAATTGATCTAACCTTGGATTTTTCCTTTACACAGAATTTTGCTTGCATAAGAAACATCGTAATATCAGGTCTTGATTTTGGAATTTTAGGCAGTACACCACAAAGTAAACCTGATTTTAGCTTCTCTCTAAATTGTGATGGTGGGATCAATTTAGTTGCAGCCATTTTCATTACTTTTCGTCTTTCCTCAGCTCCTTTCACAACTCTTTTCCACATTTTAAATACCAAAATATATCGAACATAAGTCATTTCATATATAGCCCGTCCAGGCCCGTCCTTCAGTACACGCCTAGAATTATCACCAGAATAATGTGACACAATTATTAATTGCCTTTCCTGATTTTCGTAGTCAAACATATTCATGAAAATATTATATATTTGTTAAATAAAAACATACTTAAAAATAAAAGTACACAGCTCACAAAAATGTTTTGTCATATTCCTCGTTTTCAAAATTGCATCCAGTATGTGATCAATGGAATGATCTGTTAAAATTAGAAAAAAATATATTAATTTTAAAGTAATGAAAAAGAAAATGAAATAAAGATTATTTCTACAGAAAATATATAACTCTATTACCTAAAAAGAGATACAATGAAGACGTAAGTTTACTGGCAATTTTAGGAAGGCTTTCTTTTCCTCTTCTAAAAAATAAGATTAATATAGTTAACATAAGAATTTTGTTAGTCAGAAATGTCATAATTTATACATAATTATCATAATTTCATACCTTAGAGCAATCCCTAAATTTTTAAGTGAATAAGTAAGTGTATTTTAAGAAATAGTAATGGCTATAAATTTATATCTGTAAAGTCATAGCTGGATTATTTTGTGAATAATTGGTCTGCAATGTCTAGACACGCAGGCTGGCTTAAATACATAATAATAGGCACACTATTCATTGAATAAATATTACAATAATCCTGTAGAAATTCTTATTTCAATGATAAAAGTGATACACAGAATTTTTTAAGAAATGATAAGCATTTCACATCAGTTATCCACAAGGAACAAAACAAAAAAACACGACTGATGAGAATTCGGAAGATATCCAACAAAAAATCCCACATATAATACAATTCTCACTAATAGATGCTTTTAAGTATTTAGGGTCAACGATATCTGCTAGAAGAAAATGCGACAGACAGCAGAAAGTAACAGAGGCTATTCTTCAACCTCAAACACTTTTACAATCAAAACAGTCTATGCCCCTCTTTACTAGATCATTTATTTCAAGATCCCTAGATGTCCAAGTGAGTGAAAAATAATGTGAAAACACACACGAATTATTTATTATTATTATTATAACAAAACAATTTTCTTTAAACTTGCCATGTTTACTAAACATTGAGTAGGTGGACTTGCACGGCATTATAGAGGAGATGAGGATTATACTTGTTTAGTTGACCGAGCCTCTGCTCTCAAATCCTAACGTAGCAGTGAAACTGCATCCTAAATCAGGTCTCCGGAACACGTGTAAATCAATTTTTCCGGAAAACTGTTTCAAATAAAAGTTATGAGTTGGAATGTATGCAGTGATGATTTCGAAGTTTAAAAATAATTGTTGTGGTGCTTGGTTCCGCAGAGCTGGAAAGCATCAGAGACATTTTCCGTGGTAGCCTGCTTCATTTTGTGGTCATCGACCGGTTTCGGGGGTTAGACCATCTACAGGATGGGTCGATGAGCAAAACACCTTGGTGAGAGAGCAAAACAGACTATTCTCGTCCTATTTAATACTGTTTAGTTATAGCCCAATATCACTGACAAATGCTGTCTGTAAGGTCATGGAGCGATTGGTGCTGAACGACTAGAAGCATACATTGAAAATGAAGAGCTACTGCACGAACAAGAAGTGGGTTTCCGCAAAAGAAGAAGCACTACAGAACAAGTTGCCAGACTTAGCGCAACATGTAAAAAATGGGTTCCATAGAAAACAGTCAACGATTGCCATATATGTTGATTTTAAATCTGCATATGACACTGTGTGAAAAGAGATGGTCGCCTACAAACTTCATTCAATGGGCATTTCAAACAATATGCTGACATGGCTTAAATCTTTTATGAGCGACCGATACGCCCGTGTCAGATATAAAACGGGACCCTCCGGATTTCGACTGATGAGACAGGGTCTTCCCCAAGGTGCAGCTATGAGTCGTATTCTTTTCAATGTAATGGTGAATGACCTAATAAACAGCTATTACCAAGATTCCTGGTGTTGAATGCCTCCTCTGCGCTGACGATTTGGTTATATGGGCTACAAGCAGCAATATTCCAGCAATTGAACAAACGCTCCAAATGACTCTTCTTGAACTTGGAAACTGGGCAACAACAAATCGCATGACTGTGAATGCGAAGAAAACAGCATGCCAACTTTTTACGCTATCTACTAAGAGTCACAGAATTGCCCTTCAATATAATGGCGCCCACATTAAACAGGAGAGCAGCGTTAAATACTTGGGCATACAATAGACCAAAAACTTTCTTGGAAAGATCATGGCATGAATTTGGCTGAGGGTGGAGAGAAACGCCTAAAACTTCTCAAGAGGTTGACAGGAGTCAAATGGGGCGCAACCCAAGAAGTGCTGACCACTCCATATAAGACCTACGTGAGGCCTGCATTGGAATATGGTCAAGAGTTATCAACCGCAAGTGAAGCCAGTCTTAGACCTATTGCAAAAGTTCACAACAATGCCCTTAGAATTATCACAGGCGCCGCAAAATCTACCTCAATTCTAGCTATGGAGCTACAAACGGGCTGGAACCACCTTTAGTTAGACGCGAAAGGGCCGCGATGAGACTTGGTGAAAAACTAATAAGACTTCCAGTCTCTTTCTGGAAACAGAATAACATAGCCACCCAGCGCCTCAAAACCAAAAAAACCATGTTGGCTGCTGTTAGGGAGCTTGGAAGCAAGTATAGCATCTCTGTGGGTGCGTGTGAACCATTTCCGCGAAACACTGAGTCCCTCTTCCTGTTTGAAGACGTCCTGAAAAGTACGACTATCCCTGAGATACTAAAGCGCTTAAGCGCTGAAGTTATAATTATCTGCTACCCCCAAGATGAATGGCTACATATATATACGGACGGTTCGGCGTATGTTACGGATGTAGGCTTAAAGAGAGTTGGTTATGGTGTGCACAGCCTCGAAGTGGACCACTGCGGATCGCTGGGAGGCCATTGTAGCAATTTTGATGGCAAGATTGCGGCTGTAGATTGGGCTGCACAGGTAATTTTAAAACACCCGCCCTCCTGGCAAAGTTGTGTTTTTCGTAGACTCTAAGGCAGCAATTCAAGCACTATGTTCCCATTCCGGAACTGATAGTGGTCGTGTTCTGCAGGCTGCAAAAAAATTCACGAGAGGATTAAGGGAGGCTGGACTATTGTTCTCCAGCGGATCTCCAGTCACTGTGGCACCACTGGAAACGAAAAGGCCGACAATTTGGCCAAAAAAGGCAGTCTTCTATCCCCTCCTACAGAAGCTATCAGCTACGAAGGTGCTTGTCGTGAAATAAAAGAAAGAGTCAATGAAGCTTTACATACATCGCGTAGGCAAAAGGTGAGCGGTAAACCATAGGAAATACTGATTAGACAGCCCCTGCCAAGTTGCCTGCCAAGAAAAGTAGCCATAGCCAATTTCCGCCTTCCGACTGGGCACCACTATCTCCAGGTTCACCTGAATAGGATAGGAGTTGTTGACACCCCCATATGTCCCCTCTGCCTAGAGGAGCCGATGGATGCTGGACATCTAAACTCCTGCCAGTCTCTAGATATTGTCTGCGATAAAGTTTATAGGAATGACATGGAGAAGAACTCAGCAATATACTGGACTGCTAGCTAGATACCTGATGGCTGAAAAAGCCCTGCAAATGGCGTAATAAAAAAAAAGGGAGGGGGGGTCGACGACCACAAAATGAAGCAAGCTACCACAGAAAATGTCTCAGATGTTTAAAAATAATCTTAAGGACAGTTTTAAGGATTAGCTGAGTGGTACAGCGCGCTGGACTAGCAACGCGGAGGTCCCGGGTTCGAAACCAGCATGTTGCCCTTAGATTTTTCTCTTCCTCGGAGTCTCTACAGCACACTGTCCGGTGATAGGAAGTGTTGTCTGTAGCTAAAGAACACTACTCAGAGGCCGGCAGCACTCTGAAAAGGCGAGGGGGGCACAATAAAGCTTTCAGGTCGCAGTGCAATAATCCGCTCTAACAATCTGACAGTTTTCGTGAAAATTCCGAAAAAACTCAAAAACTTTTTCTGTAAAGCCGATTTACTGTTTACAAAATTTCTTCAAATTTGGATTTCTAGCAAATATTATATAGGTGACAGAACCACAAATTGTACTGAAACGGTACTTTAGCCATCGTAATGGTTGCTTTCTCGAGAACCCCAAAAAACGAAAAATCCTGCTGTAAAGTCACACTTCCGTAGATGGATTTTATCCAAAACCATCTCAATACCGCCAAGGGTGCGGTTAACGTACCTAATCGAAATATCAAATTTGTCCTTCCAGCGATTTTTCGTTCTTGAGACCTCAAAACGCTTTTCCGGTGAAAACTCAATTTCTAAAATTTGGGACGATCGCAATACTTCCTCTACCATCCCAGTTCTTTACAGAAAAATATTGAGATTTTCGGTCTGACCCTCGAAAGAGGGTTTTAATAAAATTAGGTTACATCAAAAGCTATATCCGATTTACAGAGATTGACGAGGCTGTGCTGGCCAGAAAAACAATAATTATAATATTGCCTCATAAGTAATGGGTGTACTAATTTAAAACATTACTGAATATGCAATGAAAACTTAAATTTTACTTTCTCTGCAGGTGCAATCGGAAATATCGCGAATTCCAGATTTCCAAATATGAATTTTCACGTGAATTTCTGGAATATAAATATATTTAATACAGTTATATATAAAATGACAAACTTTTTTTAACTTCAAATTTTGCACATTCGTCCTAATATAAATATAAAGATGAGGGACCAGTACCAATCTACTAATCCAAGCAGGTAGGGAAGTGGAAATAGCATAGAACCAACCCCATATATCTGAAATTTATAGCCAAAAATTCCGCAAAACAACTAAAATCACTGTTTTTGGAAAAATGTTTCGAATAAAAGTGATAGGTTTAATCCGTGTAGTGGGAATTCCAAGCTTAAAGAAAATCAAATACCTATCTGTGAAGACGCACTTGTGGTTCGATTTTACTAAGCTTTAGATATCTATCAAGCTTCTAATGTATATTAATATTATGTAGGTGGGGAAAATGCATTATCGAAATGGTACTTTAGAGGAAAGCATACTACCACTGTTCCCTCAGAACATCCTAGAAAAATCAATTTTGCCGGGAAAATGTTTCAAATAAAAGTGATTAGTATATATGTGTTTAAATAATACATGAAGTATAAAGAAAATCGTTCGAGCCGTTTTCGGGAAAAGCGCATAAACAAAACAAAAAATTCAATTAAGTCGCACTTCCGGGATAATGGAATTTGTCCGAAACCTTCGTGTCAGATGCGGTGACAGGACCTAAACAAAATATCAAGTTCGAGCTTCCTGCGATTTTTCTTTTTAAGATATTCTATTAATACAAACACACACGCGCGCGCACACACTGACACACAACCATTCGCTAAAAACATTTTTTCGTACTCAAGTGATCTTCAAAACATCTATTTCCGATGAAGACTCAATTTTTCAAAAATCTGACATGTTCGCAATACTTCCTCTAACTAGGAGTAAGAGAAGGTAAAAATTTGTTTATAAGAATGGTCTCTGCGTATGTGAACGGCATAACTCAAACAAATCACAAAAAAGATCAACCTTTATATTCAAGTTCAGTTAACATTCGAGGTCTGAAGAAAGACCATTCAGAATAGTTTTTACTGAGAAGGACTTAAACGATTTTGTATAGTATACACAAGTAGAAATCTCCCACTTATTTTCAAAATATTTTCTCGCGAAAATGTATTAATTTATACCAATGGAGAAGTTGTTCTGGATGTCTAGGAACCTCTTCACATTTGAAAATATCATTTAATATATTTTCTACTGACCAAATTAAGCCAATTAAAAGTGTTGTACAAAATACCATGTTTAAAGATAATTTTGTTAAGGGTAAATTGAAAAATACTACAAGAATACTTTTAATACTTTAGTATGAATGTAATATATATTACATTCTTACAAAACGTCATATTCCCAAATTATCAATTCCCTACTCTTGGAATGTTTGTATTTTAATTAATTGCAATTAGTTTAAAATAATAATAATAAATTGTTCTAATTAAACTCGTAAAAAACAAGCAATACATACCTAGAAGCTTTTATTTCCATGTCCATATAATATGCCAAAAGATCAGACATTTTATCCAAATAAGATGAATGTTCCAGAGGCTTGTAACAAAATAATCAAATTCAAATGATACTGGTAAAATAAAAATTACAAATTAAATGAATTAAAATGAATGGCGTGTAAATAAGTGAGGTTAAAATTCTAAAGAAATGCGAGCAAATCGCTAGGTCTGGTATTTTATCCGTCGTAGCATGCATAATTATTTTGCTCCTGACCGGTTTCAGATTTTCATCCATCGTCAGAGTAAATCTATCCATTTCGTGCAGAGTTCACTTCAAACGCAATGTTTTCGTTTCTCACGACACTTGTGGTTTTGTTATATTCATCAAATCGCTAGGTATTTATGTAGACACAACCGTTATTTTATTTACGAGGATAAAATAAAAGATAGTAAAAATTATTTGCAGTTTTTCAAATTTATTTCAACTCTTATTAAATAATTTATTGAATTGTAGTAGTTTCGCTTATTAAGTATAAATAAAATTTGACAATGTGTGGAATATTCGATTAAATGCTATAGAAATTGGCGATTTTAATTCATTTGGCTCCTGAGCCAATTATGTTTTCACGAAATCACAACGATCTAATCCATATAACATAAACATTCTGATGGCCCTGTACCTTTTATTCGCAAATTTATAACTTAATAATAGAGAGAATTTAATATGAAGCGGGTTATAATTAAAATATTAAAAGTTAATTGTTATAATAACTTTTAATTTAAAATATTAATCTTTGACGATTCATTGCCGCAAAATCTTACCTTTTTTATGTCAGAATAGAGCATATGAAATAATACAAGCGTATCATTCATACATCTTTTCAACTTTGCTGCACGGTTGGGTTTAACGTAACACTCAACTATAGCTGAACCTACATGCCTAAACAAAAATTATTATTGATGCATATGTTACATATAAAATCATGACATTACAGGAAAAAAAAAAATGAAAAACTACTATCCAATATTTAAAGCCAAAACTGAACCCTCAATATTTACATAAACACTCATAATGAACGAATTTTCCATCCTCAAGAATTTCCTGAAGGGCTAAGACATGCCACACAGTCCCTCTTCCGAAAAGGGCGTGTTGTTGTAAGCACGTCGCGATTCCAACGGCCGTTTAGTTTTGGCCTTCGCTATCAGGTTCTCTTCCAACGACAGTTCCGCACTATTTCCTCGCGATACTGGACTAACATCGTTTGAGCACTCACAGGATTTGAAACCTGAATTCTCGCATCAAAGACAAGTGTGCTAGCCACTACTCTGCGCGGGAGGTAAATATTACCAAGAATAAATCAGCACCTATTATGAAATATTATAAGAGTGCAGCCTGAAAAATACAGTCAAAACTTTTTTGACACCTAAACAGGAGGGAATGATTAAAAGTCCCGAGTGATAAATCTTTCTTCTCAACACACTCTTCTAGCTTTTATTAAATACAGATTCTGTGTTAAAAAAAATTCTATTGACACAGAAAACAATCAACAATCAAGTTGCTAGAATCAATTAATGAAAGACTTGCGAGAAATTAATGCTGCAAGTAGCATTTTAGATGTAACATAATTAATCAAGCCAAGATACAAATCGATCGCTTTAGAATAACCGAAAAGGTGTTAATATTTCGAAGGATCGTAACTAAAGCAAATGTCATTTTATTGTTAGGGCGCTGTTTGTCCACTATTTCGGACCTAATGCAAAGCGCCCTTAATATGGTATATTGTTGGTCACAGGATAAGGGTCTTTCTATTAATCCTATGAAGACCCAGGCAATTCTATTCACTCATAGAAGGAAGATAGTAGGTTTTACACCTCCTAGGTTGTTAGGTACTTCCATACAGGTCAGCAAATCAGTGAAGTTCCTTGGGGTAGTTCTCGACAGTAAATTGAACTGGTCGGAACATGTTAAGACACAACATCAAAAGGCGATAATCTCCTTTTGGCAATGTCGAAGACTTGTAGGTAAGAACTGGGGAATCACTCCCAGGATGATGTTCTGGATTTATTGCATGGTCATTAAACCTAGATTGGTATATGCGGCTTTGGTGTGGTGGCGTCGCATTGAAACACGATCCGCTAGGCAGCTGTTGGAAGAAGTCCAACGCTTGGCTTGTCTGGCGGTGACTGGAGCGTTTCGGACTACACCGACCGCATCTATGGAGACTTTGTTAGGGATTCCACCTCTTTTTGTGGAGGTGAAAAACCAGGCAATGAAAGCCTGTTATAGAATTAAACAGGCAGGTTTTTGGCAGGGTAAGCGATATGGTCATTCTACCATTTATCGTGAGATGCTTTTAAGGATTACCATTACAGGTTTCCCTTCTGATAGAAATTTGAAGACTTTTGTCTTTTGTCATTCCTACAGGGTTAGGTTGCCTTCTAAGGAAGATTGGTTAACCCCGGGTCCGTCTGGTGTGATTCCTGAGAATTATCTCCGATGCTACACGGACGGTTTCCAGGATGGATGGTAGGTCTGGGGCTGCCGTCTATTTTGAGACGGGAGATCATTTGGTAGCGCCTCTTGGTGAGTGGGCCACCGTTTTCCAGGCTGAGGTTTATGCAATTCTTTGCTGTATTTTGGATGAGAGGGTGCGTAACACTAATTTAAAAGGTGTCTGTATCTGCTCGGATAGCCAGGCTGCGTTGAAGGCGCTTAATTCATGTGTCTTCACTTCCAGATTGGTGTTGGAATGTTCTAGAAGACTGGAAGATCTTTCTTCATTAAAGGATGTGCTTCTGGTCTGGGTTCCAGGTCATATGGAAATTTTTGGGAATGAGGAGGTGGATAGGTTTGCCAAATTAGGTGCCTTTCTCCCTTTCATTGGTCCAGAGCCTGCTGTTGGTGTGTCTTCTGACACATGTTTGTCGGGCTTTCAGACGTGGATGACCTCACAGCACTCATCCTTATGGATGAGTGCAGTGGGTTGTCGGCAGTCTAAAATGCTCATTGGGGGCCCGGGCGGAGCTTTGAGTAGTGGGGTCCGATGTCTTTCACGGACCTCCCTCAGGTATCTGGTTGGATTCCTCACTGGGCATTGTGGTTTAAGGAGACATCTCTATATAATGGGACTTGTGCCTGACCCTTTTTGTAGAGCTTGTGAAACTGAGGAGGAAACACCCATGCATCTGATGACGGATTGTTTGGGTTGTGAGGAGATTAGGTTTGGGACCTTCGGCCGGAATAGGATGTCGGTAGAGGATCTTAAGCTGTGTCTTTCTAAGGTTTTGGTCCGATTTGTTCGGTCTGTTGTGAAACTTAGATGGCTAAAACCTGGGCCTGGATTTTCATTCTAGTCCCAGTGGTTGTTATTCTTTAGGGGTAGCTATATGGGCCCTGGGGCGCTTTGGATAGCGTAGGGTTTACTTCCCTCCCCTTTTGGGAATAATAATAATAATACTGGACATGCCTCGTATTATGTGTAGTTGATATACTAAGTTTAAAGAAAATAGTTGGAGCCGTTTATTAAGAAAATCGCAAAAAACGACTTAGTAAAGTGGTTGAGTAATTTAAGTTTGACTGATAACTTCCTGTAGGATTGATCCTATGGTAATATAAAATTTAATATTTCTGCGATTTTCCGTTGCATCTGTTTGTATATGTTACGCTCAAAGACCGAAAATGCTCATTGAGCGAAAAAACAGCTCACAACGCGTTGTAGTCACTGCAAAATATCCACATCGCGAAATTCGTGTTATGACTCTTATGAAAACGCTCACGACGCGTTGGGGCAATCACAGAAAAATCACATAGCAAAATTCGTGTCGTGGCTATCATGCTATACGATCACAACGCAATCTGGCAATGAAGAAAAGCCATGACGTGTTCTGAGCACTAGCTGGTGTAACCATATCACGACGGACCTGTTGTAACTTGTCGGCTTGAGTATAGCGATGCATTAAAACATCAGTAGAATTGTTTATTCATTTCTTATCTGTTTCTCAGAGTGAACGTATATCAGCGCTAACCATGACCAATAAAAAAGAAGTGTTTTATGTGATAAATTACGTGAGTTTGTGGAAAGAAGCACTGATCGCAGTTTTATCATGAGTACAGAAAAATATGAAATGTTACTGAATGAAACAAAACAGTCTCAGCTTCTTAAAAAAAAACAACCAGTCTCTATCTTCAAAGCAGTATCGTCATCTTAAACGATATGATGTCTTAAAAATTGGTGACACTGAAAAGTTCACCAGTCTTTATAATCATAAAGCTGGAACAGATAGCACAAGTTCAAAAATCCGTTACTTCTGCAAAACAGATGAACATGGTTCTAATATGGTTCCATACGCGTCATGCCTTTTCTTCATGCCAGAATGCGTTGTGGTCGTATAGCATGATAGCCACGACACGAATTTCGCGATGTGGATGTTTTACAGTGACCACAACGCGTTGTGAGCTGTTTTTTCGCTCAATGACAATTTTCGGTCTTTGAGCGTAACATATATACGTATATGCATTCTCTCTCTCTTTCTCATACACACACATACAACCACATACACTCACAGACCATTTTCTAGAAATCACATTTCCGGACTCAGTAATCCTCAAAACGTAAATTTCCGGGGAAAACTCAATATCGAAAATTTTGCACGATCACAATCCTTCTCTCTTACAAGCAGTAAGAAGAAAAATTACGTTATTACAGTTTATTTATTATTTTGAGTAATGCTAAAGAGACTATTGAAATGGCCACACTTGAATAGAGTTCAAGTTAGTATAGCAGAGTTTACTAATTTAATTTAAAAAAAAAAAAATCTGGTGTGAAACACTCACACAACTTTCTCTTACACCAGTTCTCAAAATTATAATTGACAAATTTTATAGTTCGTGTATCAACTTTAATGAAATTCGTCGAAAACTGAAAAAACTGTCCAGTAAAAGTGCACTTCCGGTTTACTAATTTTCTTGAAACTCGGAATTTTGGCCATCTATTTATTTCTGATTAATTTTGTTTGGATGATAGAATTGTATAATCAACTATGATAGCATTTCAGAGAAAAACATAACCCCTCTCCTCCTCAAAAAGTGCCCTTAAATGAATTTTCCCAGAGTTTTAAATAAAAGTTGTAGATCTTTGTATGTTTAGTTTATATAGGAAATTTCAAGAAAATCGTCGGAGGCATTTTTGAGAAAATCGCGAAAAAGTGAAAAAAATCATTTAGTAAATTGGTAATGTAAACGCACTTCCGGTTATCCGAATTTTTTGAAACTCGGAATTTCAACAACATATTCAATTCTAATTAACATTATTTAGATGGTAGAATTGTTTAATAAAACTGAAATAGCACTTTAGATGAAAACTTAACCCCACCCTTCCCCCATAACTGCCCTTAAATGAATTTTTCCGGAGAAAGGTTTCAAATAAAAGTTGTAGCTCTTTGTATGTGTAGTTGACATTACAAGTTTGTAGAAAATCGTTGGAGCGATTTCTGAGAAAAACGCAAAAACGTAAAAGAACCAACTTGTAAAGTGGTACTTCCGGTTGAGGAATTTTAACAGATGACCCACTGTCGGATCCCATGGTGATATCTAAACGGAATGTCAAGTTTAAACTTTCTACGATTTTTCGTTTTTTGAACTATGCTGTTCACATGCATACACACAGACCATTTGCTAAATACCACTTTTTTTGATTCAGGGGACCTCAAAACGGATATTTCCGGTGAAAACTCAATATCGAAAATTTGACACGATTAAAATACTTCCTCTTACTAGGAGTAAGAGAAAGTAAAAAAAATACAAAATTATAATTATAAATTACAAAATCAAATAATATTATTGTCTACAATTATTGCAAATTAATAACATGAACTTGTCATTTATGTTAATGAATTAAAATTAAATTCACTTATTTAATATAATTAAACATTTCTTATTAAATGAAAATTAATATGGTTAAAAAGGTTACAATTAAAAATACATTAAACAATAAAAGAATAGTAGAGGTGTTTGAAGAATTGTGGTTTCCCTCGAAGTGTATCCGATGGAACACATGTGTATAACAATATTATGTTATTTTAGCGTGTAAACGGATTAAATTGCGGTAATGTTGGTGTACATTAATTTTGTTAGAATTTTAATATCGATAACTGAATTGAATTTGTAGAGATAATTGTATGCTACACTTATAGACCACATTATGACTCGTGTATAACATTATCTTTCACATTAATCATTTTGTTAGTTTATTTCCGTAACTTCCGGTTTTTGATGCTGACATCAGAATTGTATGTGGGTCATACACCCACACACGCAATAGACCATTTTCTAAAAATCATTTCTTCGGATTCAGGCCACCTCAAAGCGTATATTTCCTGAAACCTTGATATCGAACATTGACACGATCATAATACTTTAGTAAATATAAAAGTCAAGAATGAAAATATTTTTTTATGTCATTTTTCAATTTTCTTTACCTCACGAGATAACATATCATTTTAAGTGAATACCAAGATAATGGAGTGTGTAGACAATGAAAAATTCACTTTAGATAACTCAAAATCTAACAATCACATGACTTTTTCTCTGACTACTGTTATACAATTGTACATATAGACGGGTTGGCTGCCAACTGGTGTAAGTCACAAAAATTGAAAAATGGACTTTCACTTGTTTGCCAAGGCGATTAGCAGTTTCGTTCAGTGAAATTACATTCAGCCCTATCTGTAAGCGGACTTTTGAACTAGGACCCACGCTACTTGTCGGATAAGAAGAACAGCAGGTCTAATGATGAATGATAAGTGGTATGGAATCCATATTTCAATTTTTGTAACTTACATCACTTGGCTCATATATAGAATGACAATTTTTTCTTAAATTAGAAATTTACACTGCAGTCCAGAAATGAGCGCCAATAACAATAATCCAACTTTCATAGCATTTGAAATTTAACAATCTTCAACTTCGATGTACAAAAAAACTCTATTATTTTTATAATATAGGTTTTAGGACAAAATTAACTTTGTTTATTAAACATAGTATAATGGGTATGAGAAGGAGAGAATTGGGTTTATAAGATGAAATAAACTGGAAATAATGTTTAAATCTGTATAATGAGAAAGTAACACAGACTGCCAGGACTTTACACGAATAAAGAAATTGGTAGCGAGAGATTCAGAGTTAGTGAAGAGAAAGGAAGTAGTTGGTTGCTGACGCGTTGTAACTGCTGTATAAACTGTTCCAAAGACTGTCCCCTTTAAGGCTAGCGCAGTTGTATTTAAACAGAGTCTCCCACTCTAGTCTGGCCTAAGTAGCGAGTTAGACTCTTAATTTTGTGTGTGTGTGTCTCTCTCTCTGCTTTAGATCCCTCCCTTTGAATCCTATTCCAGTAGCTTTGACATTGGCCATTCCTTTGTAAATTCATTAATTTCATTATAATAAGCAGTTATTCATAAATAAGTTTTCTAATTATACTGAATACAATTAATGTATTCCCAAAAAATTCTAACTATGAAAAAAATTATCAGTTGGAATTGGGGTAGAAAGGGGGTGAGGGGAATGAGTCTCTTACGAGTTATAGTTTTTTTACACATGTTATGGCATGCACATGTTGTGGAATAAATAGTCCTGTGTTGAGGAATCGCACCACTGCAAGCGATAGCATGATTCAGGTTATTTGCGCCACCCGCTTCAAGATGCGCCTGTTCTCTTTCAACGCTTCTTAACCCAAGCACATTATCCCTTCCTCAGCTTTGCGAGGAAAAAAATTATATATTCAACAACAAGAAATGACGAAACAGTCTACAAGCGGCAGTCAAGAGCAAAGGCTCTATAATTACTAAAACATTTATGACTTCTTCTCTTATTTACATTCTCCTTTTTAGAATTTTAAAACATAAATTGTGTATAAAGGTGTAAGTAGTGAATTCTGAATCTTAAGATTAAAGCACATTATTTAAATGTTGATTAAAATTATGAACCATTACAGTTCTTACGAAATGAACAGGGAGTTTTTATGTAATATGTGTTTTACGTATATTACGTATTTAATTAAAATTAATTTAAAAGAAATGTAATTAAGAATTGATAAAAATATTTTCATTTTTCACAAAGACACGAAATATTTTGAATATCTAAAGAAATTGATAGTGTACTTTTTTCTTATAGGTTAAAATTGATATGAACAAGATCAAAATGCCCTCAGGCACTCCCCGCAGATGTGTTCTTCTACCTCATCTTAAGTTACTACGTCAAACGTTATAAACCCAATGTCCAATTTCACTTATATTGACTTTGTAACAAACTACTCGTTTCTATCACAAATACACAATATGACCAAGCTTATTTTCCTTGTAGAATGTACATATATAGATGTTAGCTTCTTACAAAATTATATTTAGCACAAGTTTCTTCTGTCTCTCTTACCGTCGTTACCTTAGTTCTTATCAATAACATCTTCTCCCCATCCAGTGTTACAGGCTTTATATAAACCATTAGTTTTCTATGATTCTATTTGAAACATCATCTATATATAAATAACAAAACAAAACACTGAAGATTTTTATTTATTTATTTTATATAAATATATATATGTAAACAAAAATTTCTATCATAATCCAATGTCATTGTTATCTGCTACTATAATTTCAGGTAAATATGCTAAAATTATTTATTTAAATATTGTTATCCATCAATTTCTTCATCATTTTCATTTTTTCTTATTGGAGGACTAAACAGGAAGTATTGTGATCATGTCAATCATCCGTAAAAGATTTGCCAACGGAAATGCAAATTTCAAATACACTGAGAATAAAAACAAATTTTTAGTTATTAAAATTTATAGTTCGTTCTAAATCGCTTCATTTAGGGTAGTTACTTTTTCTGCTATTATTTTTCTTAACCCTTCATAAGTATTTTTTTCAATTCGTCTAATTCAACACTCTTTAAAAACAGAGTATATCGCTTCACAAAACAATGTTATTAAAAACGCTTCAAAGTTTTCATTATTTTTCTCTATTGTCTTTCAATTTTTTAATCTCATTCAGCCGAAATGGGTTTTAAGCTATTTAAGACCTCTCCGTTAATAATTCTTTAATTTTATGACTGTCGTTCGATGATCTGAGCCTCTTCGTTGGAAATAGTTGTCGCATACGATCTGTTATTTTTTACCGAATTACCGTTAAGAAAGGGAAATTCTTTTATATTATTATAATAGACTAGCTAACCCGGCCACACTTCGTGTGGCTCAGTCTGATTTTTAGGAAAGTAAATAGAAGTATTATAGTTAACATAGAGAAGCAAGAAAATACTTCATTCAATTTAATACCCTACTTTGCGTTGCTGTGCACTGAAAGGAAAGAAAGAAAAAATGTTTTTAACTGAAAGTCTTTTTTTATTGTAAAGCTAGTGAATGGACTACATTTTTTGTTTGTCCGTTTTCTGCATAAACATAAAGATCAGATGGTTTACCGACTCTGGAGCATGCGACATATAATTGCCCATGAGAGAAGCATTCGTTTTCTAAATTCAAACCGCACACTTGCAAAGTTTGTCCTTGCGCTTTATTGATAGTCATAGCGAACGCAAGGCGTATTGGAAATTGAAGTCGTTTGAACTCGAACGGCATATCTGTCGGCATGAGTGGTGTTCGTAGTACGTCTTTATGAGGTCCAATGAGAATTGTTGCTTCAATTAGATTATTCATCAATTTTTTAACTACTATATACCATTGCATAACTTTGGGTAATTGATGTTTCGGAGTAATAGAATTGGCACTCCAATTTTCAAATTTAGAATGTGAGGCGGTAATCTGGGAACATCGAGTGAATTAAGAAATTCCGTTGGAAAATTCACTACTTCACTTTGGTCCTCAAGAGTCAATGGATTTTATGTCACTGTTTCACCAGCGATTCTGTTTAGAATGATGTTGATCATATCGAGTTGATCGTTGACATTTTTAACCGCTAGAATGGCTCTTCCGCTTAACCATGAGTGATTTTGATAATTTGTTTCGATGCTTTGGAATATCTTGTCTACTAATTCTTCTTTTGAATGTTCAATGTTGCAGAAATTAGATGGGAAGGTGATTTTTCCTGTTTCTGGATTTGTAGGAGCAGTACCGTTACCGAGTTCGAGTAATTATCTTGAAAATATAGCAGTTGTTGGATCGTTTTGAATTTGAACTCTTATATTCTTGTTAAATGAATTTTTTTTTACTGTGCTCCAAAGAGTTGAATATTTCAAGCAGGTATGCAATTCATCAACTGGTGTTGAGCGAGGTATCACTGGAAGCGTTTGCCTGAAGTCCCCGGACAGTAACACCAATGCTCCATCAAATGGAACCTGATTATTTCGCAAGCCTTTCAGTGTATGGTCTAATGCTTCCAATGACTTCTTATGAACCATTGTACACACATCCCATACAATGATTTTACACGTCCGAAGAACCTTTCCCATTCCTGATGTTTTAGAAATGTTCCATGTTGGGTTTTCTATGAAGTGCATGTTTAGTGACAGTTTAGAGCTGAATGCGCTGTTCTACCTCCTTCCACCAAAGTAGGCAGTACCTGAAGAAGCAAGTGCTAACACAATATGGCCGTTTGAACGGATTTTAGCTCAGAATTTCCAGTTTCCGTGAGAATTCGGAATAGAGATACTTATAAGTAGTTGAGAAAGAGGTTCAGAGAGCGCGCCACCGTCGCAAAGCGTCTGAGTTTGTCTGTTTCTGCCAACCTCGCGAAACGCTCGGAATTTCCAGTTTCCGAGGGAACTTTGGAGTAAAAAGTATATATAAACACTCTCATATAGAAATGCAACGTTGTGTAAAAATTTCAAGTAAATCCATGGACTATTTTTCGAGTTTTGCGGCCACAAACATAGGGGTGCTGAATTTTTATATTTATAGATGTGAGCAGGAGGGAAAAATTAGAGAGAATGGGTATTTGAAAAATGAGCTAGAATAAATACTGAACACTGTATAATGAGAAAAAGCCACAACTGCAAGGACCCACACACGTATAATGGAAATTAGGTAGCGACAGATATAGACTGTTAATCCTTTAATTTTATTTGTGTTGCTTTAGGTTTTGTTGAACAACTGAAAATATATTATTGTTATTGATGAAACAAACTGGCAATGTTGAAGAATATGGCTTTGCAAGGATGTGAATGGTTTTGAAAAATTCACAAAAATCGATTAGATCTTAAAGAGTTAATGTTCTCTATATAAGATTGTTTCGAATATTATTACATAGTGTAGATCTGTTTTCCTTGAAGAGGAAAGTTGACTGACCACTTTCTTGCGGCTATCCCAGACAAACAACAGAACACATTTACTCACTGACATCCACGACACTGAAACTACTATATAGGTCCTACAGAGGTAATTTATACTTGCAGCTACTTGAGTATAGTTAACCCGCAAGCAAACTTTAGCTTGCCACACATACACCACCCAGATTGTAAACTTTATGAACGCCCTTTTATTTCTTTCTGAAAACAAAATGGCTGTTTATTACGCCAGGAATTTGCAGGATGTCAATTGATCCAAGGGAATTATCTCTGTTGATAATCTCCTGCAAGCACAAGTGAGTAAAACTGGGTCTCAATAATCAGTAATTCCACTGTATTCAAAAATGTCAACCAAGACAGATAATGTGCATAAAAGTAGATAGGAAAATGCAAAGTAATGCACTGCTGACGCAATTGCTATCAAAAAACGATTCTTAGAGTCATACAATGAACTTCCAAGTTATCTATTTTTGTCAGTCCTTCCTCTTATGCGATGTTACCAGTTGGTTACACTTTACGGATAACACATTATAGTACAAACAATGACAAGCAGGGTAGCTAAAACTAAATCTTCGCTTTAATTAGTGGATTTCTCTTTGCAACTATTACCTCTACAAAGCTGTTTATAAAATTTCTCTTAATGTACGATTCCCAACTCCACCTCTGGATCATGTTCTCACCACCAGTCAAACCCGTATCAAGGAGGTGGTAACTGCGATTGTAATTTAAATCGATGGTATTCGACAGAGTATATTCAGCTTAATCAAGTAGGGTCTCGTCCCAGTGGAGGAAAGGCATGCTAGCTTCGACAAGGAGGAATAATGATTAGGCATTATTTGCAAATAATCTCGATCATCCGGGATACTTTACTATGGGTTTAATCTACCATTCTTCCAATCTGTCATGCACTCACTTGGCATTGTGCAACCCTTGTCTTCTGATTGCTGCATTCCATGTGGCATTTTGCAATACCACAGGAAGGTTCAGGTCCAGTAAGTGTTCCTACGAAGTCCACTCTGGCAACGCGATCTGAAGCTTTTCTTTAAAATTCCGTGACTGAATAGTTTGCCGGTATGCATTCCATTCTTTATTTCCACTTTTACTAATAGTTTTAAAAGATCTTACGAATTCGATTGAAAACGGCTTGGAAAGCTAACTTCACCGAACGGTCCAAGGACTAAGTGCAAACTGGACAGATCATGTATAGGAGATCTCAAGAAGATAAGAATGATAGACTTAAATGAAGCTAATAATCGGAAACCGAGGAAAAGCAGAAATAAGAAACATGCTGTTTATAATAAATTTGGATGTTAAAACCTGTCCTAAGGGGAAATATATTTATGATTTTTATACATATAATGTTAGGGATTTATTATAACCTACGCCACATCGATCTTGAGAAATCTACTAAGGCTCATTTTAGTTTAGACTACTCTCCAAATGCATCTTAACAAGAAATTGGAGAGCGTATCCTGTTGTTTTTTTTTATTAATTTAAACTTACAGCCATGCAAGATCTTCACAAAATACAAAAATTTGAATTTGCTCTTTTTCAAATAAGCATCCCACTTGTTTCCAAAAAAGAATTATAGCTCGGCAACTTAGTTGTGGCACCCAAGTGGCTATTACCGAAGCTCAGCCATTTCGAAGTCGTCATTTGACTCTTCTCTCAAGTTCCAAAACTATGTTTCCGAGCCATAATGCTAATCCGCATTTGGTTTATGTATGACTGATCAATTGGTTGACAGAGGCCTTCTTCTGCAGACTTTGTGGTCTTAGTAACAATCAAACTATCGTTAAATTTTATATCGCAATTGAAGTTTACGCTATAGCAAGAAGGATATAAACCAGTAACCAGTCATGGTTCTTTAAGAAATGGAAACTTTCAAAATGGTTAGCAGAGTAAAAAAAACAAAAAAAAAAAACCATTTCTATTAACCCACAAAATGTTTGTAAACATTCCCGTTATTTTCTACAAAGCTAATCAATTATGCATTAAGAACATTTTTAAAACAATGTTATCTAAATGGTAACTCTGAAGTTGTTATTGTGTTTTTTTTTTTGAAGTATTTCTGTTTACTGTGTTCCTATTCACCAACTTTATATCTAGAGTTCTTTAACTTTCAACAACGTTTCTGTTAAAATATATATAGGGTTATTAACATGAGGAAAAGCTTCTAGATTATCTTGCTAGTCACACTTCACCATAACGTTTACCCAGCCGCCTATACAATTTCAAAAGAAATACATACATTAAGTTACAGACAAAAGTTGTGAATTCGTTTTTTAAAATTTTCTCATAAAAATCTCGTCCTCTTACTGAATTTAATGCAATTATAAAATTAGCAAACTATATATTTGACTCTCTGGCCTAACAAAAATATCGTGGTAGTACATTTGGTCCAACAAGTCAGCTAGGACTTGAAGTAGTTACATTGTAGAAAACAGTACCAATAGCATTGAAAAACTCAACAAAAAAATGAAATTTAACCTACAAAACTTCAAAAATTGATTTTTTTCTTTAAAATATTTCAAATAAAAATGAATCGATTTTCAATTTTTTGCAATCATTTTAAGTTTAAAAAAATATCTTTATTGCTATTTTTGAGAAAATTTTGTAAACAAAAACCAATTCGGTGAAGTCGTACATTTATTCAAATTTAGAATTTTGGCAACGCTTCTAATGAATCTTAGTATCATATTATAAAGACTAAGCGAAAACGACAAGCTAGAGCATTTTTTATTTAAACTGTACAAATCTTTTATCCGTTGAGGGACCACCATTACGTTAAAAAAAAATACATAGATACAGCCCAATACTATTAAAGTACAGTTCAATTCATTTCATTGTTGAGCTTTTTTGGTAAATGATTAGCTGGTAATTAGCGCTTTTTAAATAAGTTTTTAGTATGAGATCAAAATAACATTATTGCATATAATTTTTACTTATAGAAATATATATTCCGAACACACAATTTTACAGAGTAACCGAAAAAAAAAAAGGTATTGTCCAGATCATTTCTGCTCATATAATAGGAGTGACCATAGAATGATATTTTAAGACACGCCAAAATTAAAGTTATACCAGGAGAAACAGCTGGAATTAAAATTAAAAAAAAAAAAGAAAATGTGAAAATGTTATGTTTGTGTGTGAGTGAATGTATGTATGTATGTATGTACGAATCTAAAATGTACAAATTTATCTAGTTCAATTAATACCAAACAGATTTTGACATCTAGCACTAACTTTTTTCAGCAGTGAAACAAGCGTAGTTTTATGATGGCCAATTTAAGCACATTAAGCAGGACAGGTGGTTGAAATTGTATAAAGGTACAATAGTGAGTAGCAGCAATTTCTTTTGAGACAGAATGTTATAAATTGCCTGGAGTAAATTGATGCACTAGTCCATTCTTTCTCTAATTTAATCAAATGTTCGTTGTAATTTATTGTGTTAGTTATTTATATGGTGGAAACAATGCTATCAGCCTATTATCTTTGAAATGTTGAAGATTCCTTGGTATTTCTTGGTGGTGAGGTAACTTACTTAGTTAACGTTGAAATATTCTATAGTTTCAATTTCTCATGTGTTCAATTTAGAGAGATTTGGAAGCAGAAACGGTTTAAAGCATATACGAGATACCGGCTTACAGCCACATATTTCAGATCCTTACTATTAAAGAGGGGAAGTAGAAAAGAAACTCAATAAAAGCAATATAAATAATAATCGAGTATCTTGTTATGCTAAGAAACAGAAGCACGTAGATGAGTTTTACTGATCTAGTTCTTATTACAATTAAATACTTACTGCTTGATAAGTATTAAAAGTAAACTTTATGGACATATTTATACAATTATATATCAGCTTAGATAAAGAAATTACGTAGTACTTGATATAGTTCAGATCTTTTGTTATCATTTATTTATTAAATTATATAATTATTAATACATTAAATTTATACATTAAATATTAACAATTATTATCATAATAGACGAATTGAATCTGACATTATTGCATTATTCTTACATTACTATAATTGAAATATATATATATATATGTTTGTATGTAGCAAAAGATGTTGCAAATCCAAAACTTTTTTGGTAGCATTTGTTAAAAACAAAAACAGAAAATTCAAGTTTCATATGTTATTGGCTGATTCTGTAATGACATAGCAATGTCAAAGCCTTCACAAAATATAACAAAAGGAAAAAATAATTTATAACTAGTGGCCCCACAGCCGGCCGCTGCCTTTTCAATACAAAGGTAATCAAAGACAAGCACCGATAAAGCCCTGTCTATTGAACAGAAGCCACCTGGTCTTTGAAAGTCGCCGATGTGCGACCAAATCTTGCCACTGACCTGAATCACTGGTCGCCGACCTAACCAAGGTCGCACTAGGTCGCAAGGTAGAGATGTCTTAGTTGAGAACTTACTTACACACTTGACAGTGTGTGAGTAAGACTAATATAAACTTCGCCCCACTGGAAGAGGGGATTATTATATCAATCATTATATCATTATATCATCATCATTATATCAGTAGCCACATTATTATATGAGTATCATTTTACAGCAGCAGTTATACTTGAGTTTCGAGCGCGTCCCTATACAAGGTTTATCTTATAATTATTTTCATAGTTGTGCATATTAGTTTATTTATTATAATCATTTTAAATTATTTGTTATTTAACTCCTAAGAATATTTATTTACTTTTATCAAATCATATGAATTGTAGCTTCCATTAGGCTCATTCAAATTATTGTTAAAATATATTCTATTTTTATAAATTCAGTGTTAGTAATTCTCTAACTAACTTCCGCCTAATAAATCCCTCTTCAAGACATCTAACTTCATACCTGAGGAATCACGACAATTGATTCCACTACAATTCTCTTACAGAGCTAAGAAGTATTGTGACTGTGCCATTTTTTATTTTATTTTTGTTTTTTATTTTATTTTAATTTAGCTTTTATGCCAATATTTCTATCAGAACAAATACTACACTTTGATCTAAGCCAAAAGGCCGAGAAGCGATTCGTATTGATAATGATACACTAGCCTTGTTGCTGGAAAATCTCACTGCATACGATGCCTTTAAAAAGTTTGCAGAACAGGCTCTAAGACGTAGAACACTGTGGGAAGATTTTCTAGGATAGGCGGAGCGTACGTGTGGGATATTAGTAATTTATTGTATGACATTAATGACTTAAGGTTGGGTAGTTATCGAGTTTTTAGTGGGCCTCTCAGGAATATCGAGTACTGAGAGATCAATTAGGATAGGAATTATGTCTGCATGCGTGAGGTGTGAATGTATTTATTGTATGAATGAGAATGAATGCGAATGCTGTTTGTTAGTTTGTTTTGCTATGGTGGCATAATTTCATTATAATTTATGAAACAAGGCAGGAACCTTGTTGTGCCCTTCCCTCTCATATTCTTGTTTGTGGAATCATTCTTGTTTCGGGATCATCGAGGATGAGTATGATCCTTGGGCTGATATGAGCGAGAGCTCGGGAACCCATACGGTGGGTAAAAAAAAAAAAATTATCCGAACAAAACATTTTATTACAAATTGGATTATTGTTACTTAAGTATTGGTTCACTTTAAGAGTTTATTTATTTGTTTTTAATCAAAAAGAATTATATATTACCATAAAAATATATTTTATCTTGCAAAATTTCAATGTTGAAAATGTTAGATTTACATAATGAAGAAACTTTATTTTACTCACAATTCATACCGAAATTGGAGAAAAGCACATAAATATTATTTTTCTCAAAAAAAACTATCGAGTTTTGCTAAAAACTATTTAAAAAGTATTACTCCACAAAATTTAAAAATGAAATTATGGATACTTGTTTATGGTAGAGTTAGACATTATTGTGCATGAGAATTACCATCACCTAAAATTTTTATCTCAGTATCTTGTGATAGGGTGGCGGAGAAGTTGATACGCCATTTTTTTTTCTAAACTTTACAGGAGAGTAAATTTAATGTTTTAATATGTTACCAAAAATAATCGAATGTTTATTGTAGATTTTTTTTTTGTGTGACTATAGTGGAGATATATCTCTAAACGATCTTATTGTAAAATCAAGCTGTATTTTTCAATATATTGGACATATCTAATTTTGCCAGCTTCTCGCCAATAATTATGACTCAGGAGAGGCTTGAGATACCAAAACATTACAACCAGGTTTTAAATTATTCTATTATTTTTATTTTGTAAGAAAAAAAATAAGTCAAATTACTGAACCGGCTACATATTTTATAAACCCAGAAATGTTCTGAATTTCATATAACATGAACTACCTTTTTAATGGTTTGTAATAATCATTAGGAATGAAAACGAACTGTTGGAATTCAATTTATCTAGAGAAATACCGAAAATGATAGTCCAACCTATCCATAAATATTATGTTTGCTGAAAATCAGTCGTCCAATATCTGAAATTTCGGACGCATCCATTTCCTTTGCTATGTGTCTATTCTTCAGTTTATTAAAGAAATCATGACAGTACTCATGTATCAGAGGAAGTAGGCTAAGTAAATCTTTTTTCTTTAGTGAGTTTATTGGTATTTTAAGAAAAAGGACATCATGAATTTTGGGTTAGAAGATCTCCTTTTAGTTTTTCTTCTTAAGTTGAAGGGATCATTATCATTGGAAGTGTATTTAAATTTGATATGTCCAAAGTCCACTTCATGTGTATCTATTTTATCTTATTTCCATCTGTATCCACTTCCTTCTTATTAGAAAATCTTTAAACAACCCAGAAAAAGCCTAGAACATAGAATGTTATTTTGCCTCAAACAGTCCAATCAAGCTAATACCAGTTTGAAATTGGTACCATAATTTCAAATGAACAAGTTCTTTTCGCTCTTTCTAATCGGCCATGATCAACATCGCATTAGAGATATTTATGGCGAGTAAGTAAAAACTTTTGATCTATTACCTTAAAGATAGATGTTCAATACAAGCTATAGAAAACATTGCTGCCATATTTGCAGCATTTCGATTTTGATTACCAGCTGTGTCAGAATAGGTTATCAAATGTGTTACACTTTCAGGAATGCTCTGAATGCGTTTGTAAATATATGAGGCGGTTTGATCCGATCCTCTTCCTCCGGTCCTTTCATGCCACATGTTACAATGACTATCTCCATTCTCTGAATAGTCTATCACATAGATTAGGTCAAAGAAGGCGCTTATAGTAAGCAGCATTTGAGGTCAATAACGATTTTAGCAGCATTTTATGTTCTTCAAAATTGTTTTGAATGTGATCTTTACTCTCCTTGTTAATACTGCCCTGCTGAATCTTTAGTTTGAACTCGTCACAAGTCTTGCAAGTGTCTAATTGTAGTGGTATAAATTTATATCCTGATTCCTTAAAAACTGCTTTGAATATATTATATTATGAAGCACGAATATGATTCTGAAATTCCTTATATTCATCAAACATTTTCTTGATATTTTTATGACTAGGCAGATAAAACTTTTTGGAGTGACTTCGAGAGTAATGACTGTCATACATAGGATATTTATCTATGAACTCCCTAGTAAAACTGCGTTCTTCTATCATTTTATTTGATGGTTCATGTTTTCCCTTCTATCGGATTCAGTGAATCCCATTATTGATTTGATTAAGTTTTTGGACAAGGAAATCTGTTATTTCAATAGTGAAGCCATGTACGATGCAATATTTTTTTTTTTGTATACACTAATATTTTTACCTTCAACTGCTATAGTGTAATCTACTAAAATTTCACGGTTGTGGCTTCCACCTCCTTTACCTTGACTCTTTCTCTCAATCTTTTTCTTAGATACAGCAATTTCGCTAGCAATTACGAAAAAATTGTTAATTGGCATTCCCGGTTGCAGTACTCATACCATCTTTTCCTGCAGCATGTGTTTAAAGGTACAAGCGTTTTTCCTTGTTGTATAAGCCAAAGTGCGACCCTTCTTGTATTTTTCTCTTATCCTAGTGATTTAAGTTTTCATGGGTTCATCAGTAGTGGTTTTTTCTAGTGATTATACACTAATTACTAAAAAAAACAACTCAAAACTCACTAGTGAGAAAAAGCATTATACAACTGTTGCAGAAAAAATATATTTTAAGACATATAACAATGGAATATC
The DNA here is from genome assembly GCA_011037195.1 of Triatoma infestans. NCBI lineage: Eukaryota > Metazoa > Arthropoda > Insecta > Hemiptera > Reduviidae > Triatoma > Triatoma infestans. The sequence goes on along the minus strand of JAAEAF010001435.1, from coordinate 152,411 downwards.
ATATATCACTATTCCAATTAAACAAGAAATGGTTAGATTTAATATCTCTGACATATCAAGTTGTCGCATACCATAATTCCTTCTATAATATGGTGGCAGAACTTGATAAGTACATATAAACTTTTGCCACCTCAGTCATTTACAAGATCAGATATATCAAGTAGTGTCACAAAGTAATATGATCTGCAAGAATTAGAGTAGACATGTATGGATTTTGCCAGCATATGCACTTCACTGAAATTGCCATATTGAAACAATAATCCAAAAAATTGAAAAAAAAAGAAAAGTGACATATATCAACTTCTGCCATGCTAGCACAGCTAAAATCGCTCAATATTACTGCGTTAATTTTCTTTACTAATTTTATGTACTTGTTAGGTAATTATTTTGCTGATAATAATATCATTAATAATATAATATAATAATAATATAATATGAAACAAATGATTATATTAATTAATAATATGATATAGTAGAAGGATTAATTTTCAAGGGAACCCCGCAAGAACGTTTGCGTAAGTACCCGCACATCCAAAAGCCGGCCATATCTACCAGCCGGTTGTGGACAAATTTTTGAGAATGTCTTTCTTTTACAGCAATAAATAAATGAATACAAATGAATATTATTGCAATAAATTATAATAATAAAGAAGAACCTTAATATTTTACTTTCCCATGTAACATAGTACGTACATAAGCGACAGTACATAGCCATGGGCATTCAGCCATCATAAATAACCAAAAAAATCGTAGCAGCAGCTCAAAACATACATATCCATGTAAAGAAAAAAAAAAAAAATAGAATAAAATAAAATTTAAAAATGATATAAACATATAAAAATAATACTATAAAACATTGAATAACAAAGAAAATAGAAAATAACCGCTGGCTCATATAACAATAATAAATAAAACAAAAATACACATATTTCAAATCTAAACAAAAAATTAAGATTGATGAAACACAATTAATTTTATACGTACACCACGCCATAAGTGTCAGGATTTATTAAAATACATAACATTTAATCCAGTTCTTGCCATTTATTAGCCCAATGAAATCAGAAAAAAAAAATCAAGAAATAACTTTGTTAAAAAAAAAAATGACTGTATAATCTTTTAATATTTGGGTGAATGGAAATTCAGTGAAAGGCAACCTCCGTTATTCACCCGTCCTGATTGGTCAGAAAGCGAAATTCTACTTTTTTCTACTTGTATTTATATTTGTTCAGATTGCAATAGATCACCTTCAAGTAAGAATCCAAGTGATTGCAGTTGAATCAGTACTGTAATTAATTAGCTTATTTCTATAATGGATGCGAGAAGGGGAAAACTGGAGAGAATGAATTTGGGAATGATTAAGAAAAAATTAACTAATAGTTGTGCTGAATACAGAATAATAAATAGAAAGACAAACTGCAAGGACGTTATACTGTTAATAGATGTTAGGGAATATGGTAGCGAGAGAATAATAAAGAGAGAGAGAGACATTGAAAGAGAATTAGAAAGTAATTAGATTGATGTTCACTGACTGGTGTCGAAGACTGTCTTTCTTATGACCAAGTCCCCTGGGTATACATATATATAATCTCCCTCCCTAGTCTCTCCTAGATGGCGAGTAACTAGGTTATTCGGATCCTCATGAATCTACTTACGTTTATAATGAATGATATATGCTTTTTTGGGTCCAAAGATTTATGTTCAGAAATTTATTTTATTTTAATTTTAATTAATTAATATGTTATTAGTATAATACAAAATATAGTACATATGTTACCGGCAAAGTATGAAATTCTGGCATTCTATAGAATGCCTAGCCATTTTATATAATACCATGCGTGATTTATACTCAGATACCAGATTGTATTTCTTATGATAAATTTTGTGTATTTGAAAAATATTCTTATAAATATTCCTATTATTCATTTGTTAACTTGGGGAAATTCTATTTCAGTGTTTCAGTGTAGTAAATCATGGTATTCCAAATGGTGTTTCAAATAGTTCTGCTACTTTAAGTAAAATAATTTAACTTTTAAATGATTACTATTAAAATATATTTTGAAATCGGGATGTAATAAAATAAATGGAGGTTCGTTCGGGATGAATTTCATACTTTGCCAGTAACATATATACAGGGTGACCAGAGTTATATGCTCCACCCACTTTTTTTTCTGGAACGTCGAATAACTCTAGCCTGCCTAGATGTTGACTTTGCCACCTAAGTGCTGCTACAAACAGAGCGTGGGAGTCAGAGCTTTGGCTTGCCTATCCGTTGATAGTGTCCAGTTTGAAGAGCTTCTTTAAAGAAAAAATAAGGTAATTTTGACATTAAACTGAAATTTGTTTTTCATATTTTAAATTACCATAACTTTTGAAAAACCTAACCGATTTAATTTTTTTTTTTTTTTTTTAGAGGCTCAAGTACTATAAAAATATGCAAAAAAAAATATAATGTTCCATTTGAAAAAAAAAGTTGGATGCTGTATCTCGGGATATTGGGGTATAAAAAAATGGATCAATCACTGAAAATAAACTAGACTAAAAATGATTAAATACGTGTTTTCTATTTTTTCGAAATTCCCGCCGTTTAAAAAAAAAGTGCGTGGAGCATATAACTCTGGTCACCCTGTAAATATATATATATATAAGGTGTAACAGCAACCTCTGGCAATACTTCGGGATATGGTTTGTCACTTTATTTGGAACACAAAATTTCTAATAAACCATGGTCCGATTCGTTCGCCTTCAAAAGTTATTCATTTTGAAAAATTTTCAATTTTCCTACATTTTCTCATAAAATTGATTATATCTCAAAAAGTTTTTAACATAAATCATATTCAATTACGTCCTTGGAAAGAGCATTAAATTTCCTATAAGAAACAGAAGTTTTATTTTAATTGAATTAATTATAAGGTTTTTCAGAGACACTAAACTCAACTCTACAGCGCTTCGACTGTTAAAAACCACTTTTCAATAGTATTTTCTTATGAATTTCTTTAAGGCTAGCGTACGGTCCGGTTACAGAAAAAATATCTACATTTCACCAGCTTTCCAACGATAATAATATCGTGGGGTTTCTTTCTTGTTTTCTTAAAGAAAATGCGAAATAAATGTAAAAAAAACACAAAATGAAAATTGAGAGCTATTACAAAAATATCACAAGATTAATTAATAATCCTGTAATGAACTTTGGAATTGTTATCTCACTATAGAAATTCGTCTAATTCTAATAAACTGAAACATTTAGTCGTGATTTAGCTGGTCATACATTCAAAATGCCAGATTTCTTTGTCATAGAATAGCGAGATATGGTTTTTATTTGTGGGTTTTGTAACGGCAGCGCGGAAGCTGCCGCTGAGTATGCTAGCCGTTGGCCTAACTGGAAACCATATAAGCAGCGTATTAAAGACTAGGGGAAACCGGTTCTGTGAGAATATACTACCGAGGAAACTGATCGTTCTGACGACGTTCTGGTTGCACGGGGATTCTCGTCAGACTTCCGCGCTGCCATTACAAAACCCACAAATAAAAACCATATTATATATATATATAATTATTATAACCTTTAATGTTTCCGCGGCCGTTTTCTAGCTTTCTGCAACTTTCCGTTTTTTAATTATGCTGGCCATAACTCACACGCACAATCATGCACGCGCTCAGGCCAATTTCTTAAGAACAATTTTTCGGACCTCAAAAAATGTATTTCCGATGAAAGGTCAGTTTCGAAATTTTCACGTGGTCACATATTCTTCCTTTTATAACCGTAAGAGAAAGCAATAAGATAAGAACTATGGCTTCCAATGAACACACATGTCATGATATCCGAATCATTAGAAGGACTGAAACGCAAAGAAATTTCCTGCAGGCACACTTACTGTTACGATATAGATATAAAATTTTATGACAAGCTATATTAAGGGTGGTGAACGATACTCTCTATACTGAGTGCAAGAATGACAAGCTTTGCCTGCTAGACAGAAAGGGGAGAATGTCATAATAACTGAGTTGAAAGTAAAAAGTCTTCTCCATTTTACGTGTGTCATCTGTCACATATGTGATGAAATAACGCAACTAGTGAAGCAGCTAGCTAATATATTAGGTATAGCTTTCTGGTAGAATTAGAAATGATCTTAGCTCTCTGTTTTGATGGATCAAAGATAATAGGGCAGATAGATTTCGCTGCTTAAATTGTCGCAGCTTGATTGTTTGGTTATCAAAGAGCAAATTAAGGAATAACTTTTTTAATATAGTTTGAAAGAGCATCAATGATAATCTTATTTTTTTAAATTATGACGTCTATGTGTACGGTTATTTGTACCCGGAGCCTTCTCAGTGCACAGCCGGTTTCCGGACAGCGTTCTCTTGTTCGGACAACACTGCCCATCACTGGACAGTGAGCTGTAGAGGCTCCTCGGGAGGGAAAATCTAAGGGTAGCACAGCTGGATTAGAACCCGGGACCTCCGCGTTGCTAGTCTCTGCGCGACACCACTGAGCTAATCACTTCCCTATAAATGACTATCAAACCCTTCGAAATGTTTTGAAAATAATAAAAAAAAACTAATTTAATAAGAAAGTAATTTGTTCTTCAATTGAGTGTTCAGTCTAATGTAATTAAGTCCAATAAACACTAAATTGGGAAAATTAATGTTAATATTTAAAAAAAAAAATTCTATTCCTTTAGACTGATGATGATTTCATTGATCGAAACTTTTTTTTCTTACGCCAGTTATTGGATGGATACCATTAAACTTCTAGCTTCCATATCGAAGAGATAACTTTGAAGGAATATTGTACGGAGGGTGAACACCATGAAGAGTAGGACATATTGGAAGGTGGCTTGCGTCGTCTATTAGGCAGAATGGGCAACTCCAGTTTTACAAAAGTATGACGGGAGGTAATCTGCCCAGGTAACAATTTAAAATTAGCTGTGGCAAACTTTCGAAGAATTCTCCTACGAGTGGGATTTCCCATGGGTTTCCAAGCCATGCTATGTGGCAGCTTAACGCATATGTTTTAGAGAATATAGTTGCTTTTTTTATCAGTCTATGGCCCTTGCAAAGAAAGGATATACAAGGAAGTAGCTGAATGACATCTTTTTCATATAAAAATAACTTTTCCAGTTATTGATCTTTTAGGTTTCCGGAATAATTTTCATGAAAAACACTTGAGTTTTTCGGGTTGAGAGCGCGTAAGTGGTTTACTAGAAACCGACGTTTTGCCCATATTGCAATGAGCCTCTTCTCATATGCATAGAGGCAGCAGTCGTGGGCGAAAGGTTGGTTTCCAGCAAACCACTAACGCGGTCTCAATCCGTAAATTCAAGGTTTATTTTTCACCAATTATTTCCAGGCTTTATATTTTAAATATGGACAGAGCATTTAAAGAAATAATTAGGGTAAATATTTTGTGTAAAACGTAATTAAGTGGAGCTCGTGAGTAATTTGTATATATCATTAAGTTTAAGTAGAGGTGAGTATTTTATATGTTAATTAACATGAACGTACATGTTTTGTTTTTTTAACGAAGATTATTATCATGTTATTTATAAATACATAATGTATTCAAATTGTTATTATAAAATTAAATAAACTTTAGCTAAACATAGTTGAATTTTTACATACAAATTGGAATTTCTGTACTTCTTGTTTAAGTAATGGAAGTGCGTTTAAGGTTGATGTTGGTAATACACTAGAGGGCAATATAGCAAGCACGGTTGGCGGAAGGTGGTGGTTAAAAAGAACCGGCAGCAGTCGTAGCAACCCAGCAAACAGCCCGCACATATACTAGATACAAAGCCGCCTTTTTCTGTCCTTTCTAACACACTTTATCGCACACATATCTCTCTTATGCACTGCATTCTTCTATTTATTTCTCCTTTATTTCTTTCTTTCTTACTAATGCTTTTCTTCCATAAAACCTACTAGCACCCACTATTTCTTTATTTTTCACGTTAAATTTATTTTTAGTCATAGTTTATATAAATATCATAAAAAAAGAAGGGGCTCCACAGATCATGGAGTGGAATTCAAGTATAGATTAGATATTCCATTTGTTTTTTTCTTATATAAATGTTCGGGCATCGCGATCTTATTGCAATAAGTAATGACAAACAATCCTTAACTGGCTTATAACTTAGCTAATTCCTCAACTAGTGCACAGCTTCGGCAACTGCGTTTATCTCCAAAAGTTGAGAGTTGATGTCTAGAAATCTTAATTTTGAACTAAGTTTCTGGTAGTTTGATTTTACAGTGCATTTCATCTGGGATGTCGAGAATGTACCAGGCTTTTTCTCCTATTACATAGTTTTACCTTATTGTCATAGTAGAAGTAAAAGAATATTTTGCATCATAAATGAAAAGTTGGCAAAAAAAAACCGAGTAAATATCCTCTTTATGATTATTGGATTTCGACAGCAAAATATAGTTAATAATTCATCTCCCTGAAGTATATTTAATACATTTAAAGTTTTCAACGTTCTACCAGAAGCTTCTAGTCTCTTTACATTCAATCAAGAAGGATATTACGGAGCCATCGATCGTTTTTCTTAAATAAGAATTCACTATATTACAATCCACGTAAATAAGCACATGCTGTAAAATCTAAAGGAAAATAAATGGAATTTAGAGTATCACAAACATTTCTAGAATAAAAAGGAACAAATTACCGACTTTTAAAAGGGGTTAAATTGGTTTTGACAATCTCCATGTTTAGCAAGGGTAGACTGCGATGGAAATATGAATATATTTCTGGGCATGTTATCTTAATACAGATCACGAGCGAGTCGAATAAGATCCGTGCATTTTATAGCGATATTCCTTATAGGCCAACTCCCATAAATGGCCGAAGGAACGAATAAAACGCTAACTAAGATGAATAGCAAACCTCAGCTTATCTACAATTATTTCATAGGTAGATAGATTAGATATATTTATATATTTGACTTTTAGTACTTACATCTTGTACCAAGTACAGCTGGGTTCAGCAATTAATTAGTACACTTATAATTTCGTCTAGGAATGAAAATTAGGCAAAGTAAATACAAATTTACAATAAATACAATGATCGTAGATATTCACAATAAACCAATCAAAGAATAAAACATGCATTAAATTGCTTACAATGTTTGTTGCTATCATTTCTTTTTTCGTAGTAGGTACTCATTCATTTTTTCGTGGATACTGCGACCAAAAGGATTCTATTTTGTTAGTTTCTATCATTAAAATTCCTAATAAAACCTTGTTATAGGATTGGATTATGACCCATTAGTGCAAGAGACACAATTACTTCATCACATGGTATTTCAGCTCATCTTTAGATGGGCTCCAGAAGACTGAGAATCACACATAGTGCCAAGTAGTTTATATCTTTCAAATGGACTGAAATTAGATTTCAAAAAATAAATTAGAAGTCGTAAAAGCTTTCAATAATTTCAGACGTTCAGTGGGTCACTGAAGTAGGGTGTCCCATTTAAACGGGCCACTTTTGAAATAACTCTTAGACGAAGAAAGATATCAAAAAAGTGAACATAACGTTTGTTGAAATATTTGCGTTTCAGTTAATGATGGTGTTAATGTTATTTGATTTTATTGCCGACTTACCCCCGAAATCGGTGATTGAAAGTTGCGATTATATCCTCGCCACAAGCGCAGTCGCTGCCCAAAGATGAAGTTGCTAACCGTATCATGTCTGCCGGGATTGCTAAGTAGGATTGGATTAAGTCTTCTCTAAGTGCTTCTGGAGTTATTGGTTCCCTGACATGAATTTAGAGAAGACTTAATCCAAAAACCTGCTTATGGTTAGCAACTTCATCTGTTCGGCCGATGAGGTCATTTTGAATAAATAGGAAATTTTTTTTTTTATAGATTTTTGTAAATAAACTGAAATATTATTTTGTTTTAATGATTTTGTTCTGGAGTTATTGGTTCCCTGACATGAATTTAGAGAAGACTTAATCCAAAAACCTGCTTATGGTTAGCCACTTCATCTGATGAGGTCATATTGAATAAATAGGAAATATTTTTTTTTATAGATTTTTGTAAATAAACTGGAAAATTATTTTGTTTTAATGATGTTTTACCTCACTTTTAAGTCCCTTCTGGTTCTAAAATAGGTTTTAAGTGTTGTCAGCATGTTTACTCTCTTATTTATTAGAAATTAATAAGAAAATCCGCTTTTAATTTTAGTTTATAAAACAAAGAAATAGGAAAAAAACGACGAAAATTTAATCTTTATGATTGATTATCTCGGCAACGGTTTGAAATATTGAAGTGAAATTAACGGCATTTTTCTTCTTTTTTTTTTTTAGTATTTTTCAATACAGCAGTAAAAAGTGGGGGTCAAAATGTAATCGCAACTTTCAATCACCGATTTCAGGTTTAAGGGGCAATAAAAATCATATAACATTAACATCATCATAAACTAGAGCGCAAATACTTCAACATACGTTATGTTCACTTTTTTGATATCTTTCTTCGTTAAAGAGTTACTTAAAAAGTGGCCCGCTTAGGTGGGACACCCTGTATATTCTAACCAATTTAGTTAAGAATTTTCTGAATATTTAGCAAATAGTGGAAGTAAAAGAAGACTAAATGTACCAAATACACCTCAGCAAAGTGGAGTAGCTGAGAGGCCAAATTCAACCGCAAGATGTATGTTGATTGATGCAAAAATGTCCTATCGTTCTGGCCTAAAGCAGTGGCCGTTGTACGAAGTATTAAAATCAAATCAACTTCCACTAGCTCAAAGAGAATTATCCCTTATAAACTTAGGCAAGGAAATGTTTAAATTTCCTATTTCCAAGTTTATGAATAAAAGCTTTTGCCTTAAGAAAAATCACTAAGAGGAAGTTGAATCCCTGATCACAGGAATGCAGATCAACCCATGTTCTACAAAAAAAGCAACAGAAATATCGAAAGATTGGGTAAAGATGTATAAATGATGTAATCTAAATTAAAACAAAAATATAATTTTTTCATTAACTCTACCAAAGTAGGAGAGATGTCCTATTTAATGAGTTCTCTAAATAAAGCTTACAACATCTAATAAAGCACGGTTCATTACTGTTTGTATTAATAGGCTCGAATTTAACTCGAATACGTAATAAAAAAAGAAATAAATTAGTTTCTTATCTCGTATATGTTTATGACGGTTCTAGATCATTTTGTACAGAATTTTACACGCAACTTACTTGTTTTTTAGCAAAGCAGGTCTTTGTTTCACAGAAAATTTATGGAGTATATATAAAAATGGGTCTAAGTCACGATGTACATTTATTTAACTGTATAAAAGTCTTTAATCTGATTGTATTAAAGGAAGCATAAAGTAAATATCCTTGTTATATTAATAGGCATGTATTAGTTTCTGAATGTTATAGCTGATAATATTTTCATTTTGAGCCAAACTTATACGTATTAAGATTAAATTCAAAGTAATTGAGTTAAAAATGGCAATATGTAATGAAAGATAATCAAATAGGAAAGCGAGTAAAATAAATTTTTAATCAAATTCAGTAATTGTGGCATAGAATAAAAGTTTATGAATGCAAAATAATCGTAATGTTAAGAGTATGTTCTAAAGAAGTTATTTGAAGATATCATTAATGATAGAAAGTAGTAATATATATTAAAATAAAAGGCACACAGCCTTTGACGGGCCATGCCCTGCCAAACGGCGACTTCAATCAATGAAGCAAGGGCAGCAATACTGTGTTACTATTACCGTTTAATTCTATCTGACTTTCGCAATAAAGGTCCGCTACTAAAAGTAACCTCCCTTACGAGGTTAAATAATACTATAGAACCTCAAGGGAGCTAAGTATGGCCACTCGCTCTAAAGGCGAATGGTTCTATGCAAATAGACTGACTACACATGTTCGGAATTTTGTTTTGATTTTTAATAGATTTTATCTATTTTATTACCTCCTACTGAAAGAAGTTTTGAAAAGTAAATTTTGATAATCTGAGATGAGAAGAGAAAATACAAATCTTACCTAAATATTTGGGAACGATCATTGCCTTGAGATAAAATCAGAAATGTTACATTGAAATAAATTTCCAAGAGGAAACGATTGAGAATGTGATGCACCAATAATTTTTTATTGCGTTGTTTTAGCATGGAGATAAGGGAGCATTAGGATATTTAGGAAATGTTGCGAACGGAAGTTGCATGGACAGCGAAAATAGAGGAAAGCTGAAAATCTTTATGGTCACCTTCATGGAAATCTTCAGGAGAAAATAATAAATTTGTATAGTTTTGGGTTGTTAATTGAAAATTGTGAAGTAAATGAATTGTCTGAAGATGGAACAGCTTGATCAAATCATCAATGCGAAAATTATAATTCTTGGAAAAATTAGAAAAGTGGTTTTTACAACCTGGAAGTGTGTGTGTGTGCTGAGAGCGTGAGTGTAAACAAAAATTCTAAAAAATAGAAAATTATAGGGAATTCAAATTTGATATTCCATTCAGTCATTACCATACGATCCGACCAAAAATTACGATCAAAACCCCCTCCAAGCAAAAGTACTAGTTTCATGAAAAATTTTTATTAGTTCTTCACAATTTTCCAAAATTGCACCGATAATTTTTGTTTTGAACTCTCTATATATAAGCACACAAATTTATGGTTATCAGCTTTATTTGAATCAATGTTTTTGGACCATTCAATTATAAGAGTCCTACAGGAGTTGCATCTTTGGCTATTTAAAATTTCTAATATTTATCACAAATTTCTAAGAATCATTAGGAAGATTGCTAAATTTTATGTCTGTAGAAAATCAGTTAAGTAAAAATGCAACTTAACTAAATGGGGTTTTCAATTTTTTGCAATTTTCTTGAATAGCCGCAACGATTTTCTCTTACTTGGTAATAAGAAACTGTATTTAGTAAAAATAAAGTAATGCCTATGTTTCAAACGGGCTTCACGTTTAGCTATCGTTCAGATGTCGTGAAGGGAGGCGGAGAGAAAGCAAAATTTACTTTATTCTCCTATTACTCATTGAATATACTTCCACTAAAATATTTCAAGTAGAACCCAATGCCGCAAGACACCTCAGTTTTGCGGTTTGCCTAATAACTATAGTTAGATAACCAATTAGTTTAATAAGAGAATGTTTCCGAAAAATTTGCTTGTTTTTTTCCGAATCTGCGATGTTTAACTCATTTCTAAACTAACATTTCAATATAATATACGGTTCACATCTATGTACTTAATATAAATGCACTATAAAGAGAATGATCATTGCTCCATCTAGCAGGATCGGGGCTAAAAATAAAATTTTTGTGGTTGGTTACTGCATAATTAGAAACGGATGTATTGATATCATATTATGTGATATGTTGATTTATTATTCAGTCCTCACGCGTTGATCTAGTGGCTAGCGCGCTCGCCTTCGGTGCGAGAATTCAGTTTTCGATTCCCGGAGGGCATAGTCAGTATTGGCCCAGCAAGGAAACAAGTGGGAAGCTACAGTTGGTAGCGCCCTAAGGACGGTACTAAACGGTGGGGGAACTGCGGTGTGCTTCCCATACGCCTTTATACAAGTCGTCTTTCAAGGATTCTTGAGCCATAGGCTGGTTGTTGAATTATTATTGTTTCCTTTATCCAGTTTCTTTTATTTTATGAGATGCGAGAACGCAATTAACAATGCTGCACAATTTCTAACTTTGAAGAAATATTGACAATTGCGCTGCTGAGAAGAACAGAAGAAGAAAGTCGTGTGAGATACAAATTTATTATTTAATCGCCTATATTGAAGAAGGAATTTTTATCTTTCTTTCATTGGAGCTGTAATCCTGCTATGGGAACCGGACCTCATCATGAGTGATATTTCTGCCTGCGGCCTCACCTTTCATACCAACTCGATAGTTTCCCCATTGTAACAGCAACCAAAGAGAAATCAGCAACGAAAGAGAGTAAAGAGAAGAGAAACAAACTCAAACCACTCTCTCGGACTGGAGTGGGTGAAACTATATAAATATAGTGACGGACAGTCCGTGGGAGCATAGTTCGATACAGTTGAGGACAGTTCAATACATCCAATCACTACGTGTCATTACCCACATACCACTCTACCTTAAAAATTTCTCAATTGTAAAGTCCAGGCAGTCTGTGTCTCTTAATTAATATATTAGTTAACCAGTGTTAATAAGGTCAATCTCATTTCATCAACCAGACAAATTCTCTCCACCTAACACATCCAGTTGACCAAGCCTCGTTCCACCCGGTTTCTCTCGCATTACGTTTGTAGTCAGTTCCTTACCTGGATGCCCGTATATATATACGATAATTTCGGAGCGCCCTAATTCTAGACGAATTAGCCTTTACTGCGCTAATAATGACCATCCTCCACCCATTCGCAGTAGATATGCTAACTTCATCTGAAGATGCTAGCGCTGACTGCCGACTCCATTCTTCCGCTATACCACCATTCTAGTCACCATACTCTTCAACATAGCTTGTAGATCATTTTGCCGTATTTCACTCATCTTCTACCTTATCGTTGGTTGATTTAAATTAAATAATTCCAATTGGAAAAGTAATTCTAAAATTTGATGAACGAAAACAGCTGCAATAATATTTTGTTTTGTTAATTTATTTGAAATCATTTATTCCAAGAAACCACAGTTAATGAAATATCAATTGAATTTTAGATTAGTGAAAACTTTCTGCAGCTGTTATATGAATTAAATTTAATATAAAATAAAATTAGATGGAATATAATTGGCTGAAAAATAATTACTTGTGGGTGATGATGAAACCCCCTTCTAAATGAAATAATAATTAAATTCAAATTAATTGTAAATTAAATCATTCCTGCAGTATAAAACCTCTCTATTCGTTATAATGGTGGGCAAATTTAAATGGAATTAAAAAAGAGTTTCTCTTGTTAATACTTTAGCACCCCTTTTTATAAGTCATATCATAACCTCTCGTCAGTTTAGTAAGTCTCTCTCTCTCTCAGGAAGTCTGTCGTCAGTCGGTCAGCAGCTAACTGTGCACTGGAGAGGGTTCGGGGTGGGGGGAAAGTGATGACAAAATGAGTTATCATCCACATCTTATTACCCGCATTAATTTATTCATAACTTTTAAAGTTTTCATGAATAAGTTAGCAAAGTTAACTTAAACATAATTGACTGTTACCATATCTCTCTCTCAACTTCTATTGTACAATCTCTCCTTTTTGTCATTTTTTTTTTTTGTTAATAATTTTTTTTTTTTTTTTAATTTCTAGTTGAACATTAATTTTTTTTCTAGTTGTTCTGTGGAAATAAAGTTTTCTTCATTAAAAGTTTTTTGTTTAGGTGAGAAAAAAATGAGTTGTTGTTGGTTTATAACAAGTTTTGTAATTATCAGAAATTATCCTAGGATAAAGTCGGATAGACTCTGCTTTTTTAATCTGATTTTCTACTATCCAGGCTTGACAATATGATTGTACCAAATAAATCATTGACCTGAATTTCTGAACAGACCAAAAATAATAAAAAAAAGGAAGCAACCGTCTGCTTGAACAAATTGTTCTAGGGCTTAAAAGTTTATATCTCGCTTATCTTAAGAGATTTCTTTTATAGTAATTATAGTACAAATATATCACAATTTCAATTAATTATCTGATTAATTTTTTTTTCTTTTCTTCCTTAAAACTCAATTTTTAATTTAAACTTACTCCATTCTGAAATATTGTTTAAATAAAATTATTTCGGCAAGATAAAAATTTCTATTGATTATCCAAATCGCTTTTCGTTTTAATAATTATAAGTGTTGTCGTTAAAAGAACTATAACAATAACTTATGTAGGGTGATTTAATTATGAACCTTAGTTACAGCCTTTTATAATTTTTTTTTCCTGAATAAAATTACATTTTTTCCATTATTTCCCGACCTTTCGACACTCTACGTGGTCATTCTCAAGGGAAAGAGTATCTTTCTTTTATAATTTTATACAATTTGAAATAACAATATATAAATTTTAATAGTACATATCTAAGATATCTTTAATATTACATATTTTAATTGTCCAGCAAATTAGATTTACGAACCTTTTGTTATAGCAAGTTGTGATGTATGTGCAAGATTTTGATCACCAGTTATAAAGTTATGTCCAGATTAAGATCTTATTTGATTTAGTAACGATATGTTACTTGTCTCGTTCATATTTATCATAAACAAAACTAATTAGTTATATTGCTAAAACACTAACCTTACAGTTGGTTGTATTAAACTATTTGTATTGATTGTAGAAATTTTGAGGTGGGACCACGTGGTGCCCACTATTAACTTTTTGTATATTTTTGTATATATACTACATTTAAATCTGTTTTATACTGTTAGATTTCGGCCTGTAAAATAATAGTAATTTAATTAGGGTTGCAAGTGATTAATAATTTTTTTTTTTATATTTCAAATTAATGCTTAAATTGGCCATCCAATATAACAATAACGTAAATAATGTAAGTGTGATGGATGAAGAAATTATATATATGTTATTTAAAGAAAATTACGATATGAAAAAATGCAAGCTCGTTGGCAAAAAAGGGTCACGCAGGTAGAGGAGTACAGTTACAGCAAGAGTTCATGAACCTTATCAGCATTATCTACCCCCTTCTTCTCACGGGGGTAGATTTGAACGAACAATAGAAGACATTCCTTCAAGAGAGTCTGAAATAGACATTCAAGCAGAACACTTGTTTTTCGCTTTCTTAGAATCAGTGGCAGTTTAAGTTAAAATATAAGAGTTTATTCCAACTAATTTCAGTAAATTAATAAGCATATTGCTGTGTTATTGAGTAGCATTTAAATATCTTTAAAGAATATATTTAATTTAATCTAAAAAAAAACAAAATGAAATGTATTTGGTGTGTTGAGTTGTTGTGTGTTTGTAGTAGTAGTTGGTGCAGCACAAGCGGTTTAGTAAAAGGGCTGGTGTTTGTAAGTTTTAAGAGAGAGAAGTAATAAGAATAATTAAGAGAACACTGGTAGATTAAATTAAATATATTCTTTAAAGATATTTAAATGCATTCAAAAACACAGCAATATGCTTATTAACTTACTGAAATTAGTTGGAATAAACTCTTATATTTTAACTTAAACTGCCACTGATTCTATGAAAGCGAAAAACAAGTGTTCTGCTTCAATGTCTGTTTCAGACTCTCTTGAAGGAATGTCTTCTAAGTGTTCGTTTAAATCTTCCCCTGTGAGAAGAAGGGGGTAGACAATGCTAACAAGGTTCATGAACTCTTGCTGTAACTGTACTCCTCTACCTGCGTGACCCTTTTTTGCCAACGAGCTTGCATTTTCTTTATATCGTAATTTTCATTAAATAAAATAGATATAGTTTCTGGCATCCATCACATAAGAAAGGGATTAGCTCAAGAATAGTGCGCTAGACTCGTATTGCTGTTAGGATTTACCCGTCTTAGGAGTCACTAATGCTCACCTCAGTTACGAAAGCGTCACAAAAAAAAAAAATTAATTAAAAAACCTCCGTTTCCATTTCGTCATACCTTAGGCCTCATTGATTATACGACATATAAATCATCTCCTTAAAAAAAAAAAAAAAAATGACGGAAAGATGTCAATATACAACGCTAATACCTAGATAAGATACGACAAGTCGCTTAAGCTGTATCAATGAGCAAGTTGCATTGAATTGTTAATTATTTTTGGACTGCAACCTAAAAGATCTATTGTGTCACCCGGAGCCTTCTCAGTGTTTTACCCAATATCGGGCTATAGAGTCTTCTAGCAAGAGAAATCAAAAGGCAGCATTGCTGAACTTAAACCCTCCTCGTGCTAGTCCAAAGCGCTTACACTGAGTTAATCCCTTCCTCATAAGAAAATATTTCAGTATATATGTTGTGGCTTATACATATAATATTAAGATGCATTAAAAGCTTTGCTTGAATTCCAAATTTGAATAAAAATATGTTAATCAGGAATGACAGTTTACAGAAGAGATTTTTTATTTTTTCTCAAAAATTGCTCAAACGATTTTCTTTCGACTTCGACTGTAAACACTTCTAAATGAAACATCCCCCCCCCCCCAAAGAAAGGATTTTCTAATTATTAAATTGAATTTCAAATGGTTTGGTTCAATATTTATTACTGCTACTTGTCTGCGTAGCAGAACAGCCAATATTAAAGTTCAAAAAAAAAAAAAGTATCTCGACTGCAGGTCGTCCTGAAAAGGCTGTTCAATAAAATCACTAGCCTGAAGAGGGCTGTTAATAAATTTTACTGAGCCCATATGCAACGGCGATAGATTTGGCCCTGAAATGGGGCTGTAAGACTAGGGATAGCTGGGGAATGCACAATTAACTAACGAAAGAAACAACCTTGTTTATTGACCAATAAGGATAAAAATAAGATAAAACATACAATGAAAGGAAAAATCGTTATTCCCCTCGCTCTCCAAGCGGGGATGCCTGTCCGTCCAGCTGTTTCCAGTGCGTCCTGGTCACCTTCCGGTCTAGTGCGTCCAATGTAGCAAAAGGGCTCGTAGCAGTCAGGGTACCATGCAACCTCGCCCTGGCTCTGGGCAAAACTGACTCACTGTATGTGCCAACTCGGCCCCCACTCCAACTGCGCCCTACTCCTCGGCCCTCTGATGGTGCTGCTCCATCCAGTGCCACTCTTACAGGGCCATTGGCAAATAGAGCTGCTCAAAAATAGACCGTTGTATGTGTGTTGTACACGGCTGGTAGTATATTTGTCGGCTGGTTAATAACTCCTTAATTCTACTATTCTTCTGCTTAGTAGAGCTGCTCCCTACTTCTCTGTGACAGGTTGCTGTTTTAGTTTTTGTGTTGGTTCGGTTGTTGTCCACTAGCCGACTACAGCTTCTCTTCAGGCTGTTGTTCTACTAAGTAGGCCCGTCAAGCGACCGTCTTATATAGCCGAATTGGCGCCTGCGCAGTGCAGATCTTGCTACCCATTGGTTCGCTTGGTCTGCACAGCTGAGAAGTTAACTCTGCGAACTCAGCCCATGCCAGTGGCCAAAAACCGATTCTTCAATAAACTATTTTTTAAATCATTCTTATTTTATTCAAATATATCATGCAAAATATATATTTATAAATATATAAAAAAAAAAAAAAATAAGCCTCATTAATGAGCCTTATACTACCTGCCTGGACAGTCTCCGCACTATCTCAGGATACATGACTAGAATTTGAATATTTTATAGTTAATTTTCAATACTTAGTATTGTTAAATACACATACACACACAATATATATATATATATATTTTTTTTTTTGTTCCTCAAAATGATAACCCAAAGGATTTTGAGTCAAAATTTATTTGTTGATGAATAATAAATATTTTTTTTATTTTACTTATCTAGATTGTCCTACTCACATTAAATAATTGAAATGAAACAAAATTATAAAAATTTCTCATAAAAAAATAGAAAAGACAAATGAGAAATTAATTTTAATTTTTTTTCTTAACAAAATACAATTAAAATTTAACGAGTAAAATATAGCTTTAATTAGAAAGTATTTAAATAGAATGTATGTTAGACGAAAAATTTTTTTTTTCTGCCTCATTAGTAGAGAAAAATCATTATCTTCTGTTTTCTAAAAGAATATCCTCTCTTCTTTCCATTATATTAAAATTCTATCCATATAATGCTTGAAATAATTATTAAAGTCGCACTAATTAGATATATGTTATTTAACATTTAAATAGAACGCTTTATACAAAAAAAAATAATAAAAAAAGAACTGAAGGTGCTTGAAGTATAATTACAGGAAGAAATTAAAGATGGGCCTAATTGCTCGTAATGGTTTAAAAGACCATGGCAAAAAATAAGATAACCTAATGATACTAGACAAAATTTCATTTCCTTTGTAAATATAAACCAGATTTAATTATAAATATTATTCTTTTGTCCAAAATTGTTTGGATTTCAAAGTCTTTGATAGAAATACTTATTCGTTACTGTGGCCAGCTTTTTACTAACAAAATGATTACTTTAATTAATTCTGTATGATAATTAGAAGATTTTGGTTTACACATACCAGTATCTTGATATCTATTATTGTTATTATCATTTTTTTTTTTTTTTTTTTTTGGCGCATTTACAGTAACGTCCATTAGCGTGCCTATTATTATTACTATTAACATTAAATGAATATTTTCAACTGCGCTACAGACACAACAAGTAAATGAAACAAAGGAACAGAAAAAATGCCGACAAAATTAATGGTGCCACCCAGTCAGTGATGATCACCGTTTCTCGATTAACTTGGTCATAAGGCCAAGACGCTTCAGCTGTCTTAGAGGTTTTGTTGCAAATGTAGTTGAAAACAGGTTTACCACTACAGGATTAGGTTGTGACGATTATATTTTTTTGTAGAATTGATTATAGCGAGATTTATAAATGGAATTTCGATATCTTTGAGAATTGCCAAATTACTGACATAAAAGGAGGATGTTCACAATTCAGCGAATAATTTTAGATTGTTAAGTTTGGCTTTTGTTTGAATTGGATCGTTTAGTTGTTCTATAGAGTTTTATTCTAAGAAGAATTATAAACCTAATTACACATATTAAATTACTTCATCTAATTACCTGTTAGATTTGGATATTTATCATTACATTAGATTAGGTCTAAACACGTGGAAGGCTACGTTATAGTGTGTGTATTCTACATAATATAGAGAAAGAACAATCATTGTTTTTCCCCAGCGATTCAAATTCAATAAATTGCTGAAACGACACAATCTAAATCAAAATGCTAAATTTATACACACATCTTCACATCCACAGTATATAAATAAAACGTATTCCCTTTTTGTCTAAATCTTGAATACGAACAACATAACTTATCTCGCACATGTATAAACTCAAATGTAATGATTTGATTAAAGTGATGATAAAAGTAATTAAGTGATTTGTAATAATATATTTAAGTGATATGATAATTAATTAGAGATTTTTTCCGCGATAATCTGCTTCATTTTGCAGTCATCGACCAACTTTGCGCTTTTGCCCTTCAATCAGATTTCTTGATAAACAATGTGATAATACATACTTGTTACGGAGCAATTAGTGAAGTATTTTACAATGAAACTAGATTTTGTTTAGGAAACTGTAATAGACATCAAAATTTTTCCAAGTTGTAAATCCGAATTATTAAATATGATGTAAAATATAAAAGAATACATTAAAGTAATTATTTTGTAATCAGTAAATAGAAGGCACATACCAGTGCCGAAACGTAACTAAATAAACATTTTTTTAATCTGTTTGTAGCGATTCCTTCTTGATCTGATTGTGGCGATATTTTTTCATGCTTTAAATTTGTTATTGTCAAGCAAAATGAACAAGAATTAATGGGTGAGAAGGTTGGGGGAGACGACAGAAGTAATTTTGAGTTTGTTATTCGAAATTACAGATTCGTTACACATAAGGGATTATGACAAGAGAGTGCTAGAGGTGTTAGTTTAACACACCTATGGTGTTTATCCAAGGCAGAATCAGTGCTCATTGGTATACAGAACACATCTTGATAAAAATTCGTTGCACACGATAAATGATCTTGAGAACAAGAGAGAATATATACTACAAAATTAAATGTTCTTATTATAATCATTAATGTTTGTTTTTTTTTCTTTGTAATTCATAATCCACATAAATAAATATAATAAGTGAATATAATGATGTGTGATGATGAATGACGTGACTAGCTGGAGGAGAGAAACTACCCAATGGTAACCGTCTCGCAGGAGTTACTTCCTATTGCAGGAGGAGATCACGAGACCAACAGCGGCTCAGTTGACGGGATCGATTATCTGTATTATTATTTATATTATAATTATTGCTATAGTTATAATTTGTTAATATAATAATGGAAATGATTTATTTTAATCTGGTTGCGAAATACAACGATTAATGCATGTCACATAAACCTTAACATGATTGCTCTCTTGTTTGCAAAATACGTTACATTTATTAAATAAATGTCTTGTAATATTCCAATCTAATACAATCCTTTGCTTCTGGGTAGCGCAGATTGAAGGCCGTTGGAATCACTTCGCCTTTCATTATTTTTGTTTTGAACAAACGAATACACTATCTGGCAATTCATAAATATTTTTAAATCCAATTGTGTTCCAAAAGTAGGTGCTTTTCGGTAGATGAAAAACGAGACAACTTTCTTAGTCTACAATTTTCTTCATTTTCTTATTATTGCCTTTGCTAGGCTTACGAAGTCTTTGTTGCGTCAGATTCTTCAAGGAAGATTTCTCTAAAATCATTTTTTTTTTCTTTTTTTTTCCAACCGATTTTGAAATCAAACATCAAGTAAGGTTTACTTTTAATTGTTTTGGATTCAGTCTTATCTGATGTTCAGACAAATAATCGAACTTTGTTTCTGTTCATTTTACTTTCCCGTACTCCTAGCAGCAAGTCAAGGCGCCGACAAATACATTACATCATCTCCTTTTCTGAAGAACTTGCTACTAGACTGACAGGTTATAGTGTAATTATGCTATTTGAAAAGCTACATAATTTATGATGCCTAGCGAATGTTTTTGTTGGATCTTGCGAACGTTGATGTTGATTCTTTTGTCTGTCATGTTGGTGATTGGGAACGCGAGAGAATTAGAGAGTATTTTTAGATTAGTTCTGGTATCTTAAATATTTAAAATATTTTGAAAATAATTAGTTATAAAAGATAATTTACACAGCCTTCAAGAAATCACCATCAAGCCAACTCTCTGCCAGTTTAGTTTATCATTTCTATTCACGCTACCACTTACTATTTCAGTTAGTGTAAAATCATTACAATACTGTGTTTTCTCAATTAATAAATCAATGTCCAGTTTTCTCTTCTGCATTTTTCTCTATCAAAACAAAAACAGAACTCCACTAAACTATTTACAATATGTTTCCAAAAAAAGATTTTCCCCAATGTTTGACTCAACTGATTCATCAATGTTTACGAGTATCTGTTTGTCATTCATCACTTCCAACTAACTATTCGCCACAAATAATTTAATAAAATGGAAAGTGTTCTTTTATAAGTTTTGACGAATTACTTCGGAAAAATTCAAAGAAATTTCACCTATTCATATTTATTTTTATAAACAACAAATTTTATCAAAACCTGTAGAGTAGAGTCAGATAAACTTCCTTAAAAAACGCAAAGCAATCTTATATCAGGATTAAATACCCAGCTAAATTTAAATGTAATATGTAAATAAACAAGTACTAACAACTAACCCCCAAAAATTACGTTGTCTAATTTATATAGGTGATCGCAAGGAACAATAAAACAAAGTGGTAAAGGAAGTTAAGGAACTTCTCTTATAATATTAATTAGTAAAGTCGATGAATTTATTGGAAATAGTTAATATCACGGTTACATTTTAGGGATAGGAGTAGTATAGGGTACACCTCGGATGACGTGAAATGACCTAAATGGTAGCCAAGACAAATGGAAGATTACCCAAGTAACAAACATCCTGATTCTCCAGGTTTGGTTCATTGCATAGGACTAGCATCTCTAACAATGTAAATAACATCTATTGCTTTCAGAACTAATAACAGTAAAACCTGGATGATCATAATAAACTGTGATGCAAACTGCAGAGTTCAGATGAAATAAACATTAATAATGAACTGAAAAAAGGTGGCATCATGTTATCACTGTTGTTCGATATACATTTAGAAAATGCATTGGAACAATGGAAAAGAAAGTGCTGCAGTATTGAAGATAATCCTTTACACTCTGTATTTTGTAGATTTCCAGGTTGTCATTGCCACTGATCTGGAAGCCGCGGAATATATGAGTAGAAAATTATCGAATTATAGGAGCTTATAAGGATTTGAAATAAACGTAAGGGAATCAGCAGAGCATATGCCCATATCGGCTCTGTACAAGATCTAGATATAAGAGAACTGATCATAATGCTTGCCAAATTTGTGTCTATTTAAGAGTACTTTCAAACCCAGAAGCAGCGGCTCCGATAAAAATACAAAAAGGAACAGAGGGAGAGCTTATGATTTGAGTTATGTTATGGTCAAACATTACAATGCAATGGCAAAGGGCGTGCCGACCTACGTCCCTAACCCTTCAGCCGTCACGTCGGGTCTTGTTGACCCAGCTCATAATTTTAAGTCTTCTATTTTTATAGCTAAGTGCGTTAGGCTAGCGAAATTTTTATTTTTCTCTTTTTGACGTATTTTGATTGAGATGGCATTGGTCTTTTTCCCGCCGCCGGTTTAATTGGCGCAAACCAGCCGTTGTGACCCGAGGTGACAGTGTGTGCAGTTCATTTCTTAGTATTTTGACCCGAGGTGATTCTTTGTGTAAAGGTTAAAAACTCTACTTCGACCCGAGGTGACAATTTGTGTAAAATTTTTTTCCTCCAAGAAAACTGCTTGCGAAGTAAGTAATTCTTCTTTCCAATGGGAAAAGCAGCAAGCAGACATCTACGTTGAAATTGATTTTTGGAGAAGGAGCTGCGGAGTCGCGCATTAACAATATGATCCCAATAATGAAATCAGAAGAAGGGTTGATATAGAGAGCAACAATCTTCATAATAGGGATGGAACTGCATAACTGCAGGGGATGGAACTGCATGGCCTCGTTAAAAGAAATTCTAATAAGTGCTCTCACACGATGGTCCAGTGGTTAGCGTGCACTCATCTTCAGAGAATTCAGGGATCGATTCCCCCGAGGGCGAAAACGGTGTTGATCCAGCATCGTGAAAAATAGTAGCGAGCTACAAATAATAATGAAGATGAACCTTGGTAGCGACTAACAACACATACCCCTCCTCCATTTGTAAAAACCTTAGCCCTTCATGGGCTGATGCAATCAAGGTTTTTTTTTCTCCTTCTACATGTTCTCTCACATCTGTAACGTTGTCAAAAATTTTTTGTTGGCACTTCTTTCACCAATCAGAAATAATTTGTAAACTAGTCTCAATATATTATAAATTATTTGAATCGTCAATTGGTTTATTACTGGAAATATCTGATCGGAAAAGAGAATGAAACAAAAATAGGCGCGCTTATCCTCTGTATACTGAATAGTGCCTACTTTTTCTACTACTCCTTAGGGTTGTTTTTATAACAAAATATTCGTCCCTCCCCCTTCCAAATATATTAAAACAAAACTTAATGGAGAAAAAGAAAACAATTCAAACAAGTAGATGACGTCACCTCAATGTTTATATGTTTTTTGTCAATGCTGACAGCGTTTCGTAATCGTAGTAACGAAGTTACAAATAGGTGCAGCTATTTCTCAAATATGTACATCATTAGCTAAAAATTATTAAATATTAAACAGAAATGCTAAAATAGAAGAGTAGTTTGAAACAGATTTAAACTTCTACGCGCATTACGAAGATAACCCTCATATATATTTCATGGTCTCGCCTTGCCTATTAGTAAGGTTAACTTTCTGTATTTGAATATTCTCAAGTATTAATTTATCGCAAATTATATATAGCGTTTTACATTGTCAAATTATATGTTGTTGTTTTGCAATTAAAATTTGCCAGCCTCTAATCAACTTGGTGTTCATATATCAAATCAACCTTGTTTTCATACTGCTCGACAACAATCTCATTAACTAGCAGCACAACATACTGAACCCGCAATTCAATCCATTAACTTTTAACCATATATAGTATCAAGTTCACTAAAATCTAATTGTTTCAGTAAATATTAGTTAATATTTTTAATTTAAAGTAGTATTTATTATATTTCAACGATTGTAACAAATCATAAAACATAATCCAATTGAAAGTTATTAGAGATTAAAATACCTAATTATTCAAATAGAGATAAAAAAAAAAAAATCTGGTGTGAAACATTCAACGACTTCCTATTATAAGAATTTACATTGTTAAAATTGATTTATTTGCTTTACATTAATTCTTACTAAATGTTTGGTAATTTTTTAATGGCAGGCTAATGTGTTAAATATAATAATTATATTGTTGAAACAGCTTCAATAAAAAAAAACAATTCTATTATCCTTCATTTTCTTTTATTATTTTGTTACATTAAAATCGTCATTTCGGCGTCTTCTTTTACGCCATTCTCAAGAGTATAATATATGTTTTATATAACATTTAAGGTATGGTATTTTTTGAAGAAGCCTTTATTTTAATATTTTTTCCTTTAGGACTTTCATCATTGTTAGTTTTTATATAAAACAATTTTCCTCATTAAAAATCTTCATTAGCCAATTAGATTGAGTATAAGCTCAAAGTTGTATTTTATCTGACGAGAGTAGTAGTTGTAATAGAGATTTTTTTCAAATTTGGATATACAAATAATACGTTAGAAAGCGATGTGTTCATTTATTATTTTCTAATCAATTGGTAATAATTTTAGTTTTTTATACCGGGTGTAACAGCAACCTCTGGCAATACTTCGGGATATGGTTTGTCATTTTATTTGGAACAAAAAATTTCTATTAAACCATGGTCTGATTCGTTAGCCTTCAAAAGTTATTACTCATTTTCTAAAATTTTGAATTTTCCTACTTTTTCTCATAAAATTGATTATATCTCAAAACGTTTTTCACATAAATCATATTCAATTACACCTTTGGAAAGAGCATTAAATTTCCTATAAGAAACAGAAGTTTTATTTTAATTTAATTAAATATAAAGTTTTCCAGTGACTTTAAACTCAACCCTACAGCGCTTCGACAGTTAAAAGCCACTTTTCAATAGTATTTTCTTATAAATACGCTAGCCTTAAAGAAATTTATAAGAAAATACTATTGTAAAGTGGCTTTTAACTGTCGAAGCGCTGTAGGGTTGAGTTTAAAGTCACTGGAAAACCTTATAATTAATTAAATTAAAATAAAACTTCTGTTTCTTATAGGAAATTTAATGCTCTTTCCAAAGGTGTAATTGAATATGATTTATGTGAAAAACTTTTTGAGATATAATCAATTTTATGAGAAAAAGTAGGAAAATTGAAAATTTTAGAAAATGAAGAATAACTTTTGAAGGCGAACGAATCTGACCATGGTTTATTAGAAATTTTTTGTTCCAAACAAAGTGACAAGCCATATCCCGAAGTATTGCCAGAGGTTGCTGTTACACCCTGTATACATTTGTTTATTATCTGAAAGCCAGAAGGGAGTCATTATACTGCCAACAGTATAATTTTTCAATATACTTTGCTAGCATGGCTAATTTTAGTGGAAATAGTAAAATTTTAGCAAAGTATGTGACTCCCATCTGGCCTTCAGATAATAAATAAATGTATATAAAAACTGAAATGACTACTAATTAATTAGAAATTAATAAATGAACACATGGCTTTCTAACCTATAATTTGCATATCCAAATTTGAAAAAAATCTCTATTATAACCACTACTTCCTTCAGATAAAATACAACTTTGAGCTTATAATCAATCTAATTGACCAATTGACTAATTATTAATGAGATAAATTATTTTATAAAAACTAACAATGATGAAAATCAATTTATCCCCCTAATTAATCTCCCCCCGTAGTCTACCGGTCAATCTGCAATATCCCAAGGTATCCTCAACTACAACTCACCCAGGCAATCCCGCGAGAGTGGTGCCCTCCTAAATACATGAAATCTAGTACCAGCGAAACGGGGACACTGACATAAGTTGTGATACTTTCCCTAACTCCATCATCACAGTTCTGAATATGGGACTAGACGTCTCTCTATATTATGCAAATGACTAGATACCCATGTGTGTCCAATCATTACACTTACCAAGGACCTCAATCCTGTCCTACTAAGGGACAGGAGGTAATCTGAAAACCCCTGCCTGGTTCCTTTAATGATTCTTTTAGCCTGGAGGCGCCCCTGCGTGTACTCCCAGCATTTCTCCAATACCTTCGTCTCCAAAAATCTATCTGACTATCACAAAACCTCTTAGTGGCGACAAGGGCTGGCTCGGGATCACAAAAAGAAAAAGAAGATCCCTCTCTAGCCAGCCGATCCGCCCTCACATTGCCCTCTTTCTTTTATTATTTCACACATTAAAATCGACATTTCGCCGTCTTGTTTTTACGCCATTCTCAAGAGTATATATGTTTTATATAACAGTAAGGTATTGTATTTTTTGAAGAAGCCTTTATTTTAATATTTTTCATTTATGATTTTCATCATTGTTAGTTTTTATAAAAACAATTTATATCATTAATAATTAGTCAATTGGTCAATTAGATTGACTATAAGCTCAAAGTTGTATTTTATCTGAAGGAAGTAGTAGTTATAGTAATGATTTTTTCAAATTTGGATTTGCAAATTATATTAATTATGTTAATTAGGATATGTTCGTTTATTAATTTCTAATTAATTAGTAACAATTTCAGTTTTTTATATGAATTTATTTATTATCTGAACGCCAGAAGGGAGTCATTATACTCCCAAAAATACAATTTTTCAACATATTTTGCTGGCATGGCTAATTTTGTAGAATTAGTACAATTTTAGCGGAAGGGTCCCCATATCCGAGTACCCAATAGAGCTGCACCTTTCCCCTCCGAGTTAAGGCGCTAAGCCTTCTCCTACTCTCTCCCACCAATTTCGGACTCCAACACGGCTTGCTCAAAGCCCTCAGTACGGCCTGACTGTCAGAGAATATCTCGCACCTTTTTAATCTCTCCCTGCACTCCCCCACAAGGCAGCAGCATTCGGTAAACCCTCAACTTCGGACTGAAAGACAGTGGCCATACTACCCAAGGCCACCGAACTCCCGCTGTTCAACTCCTGCAATCTCGCTCCCCCTCCTGACAGGCCAGTTCCCTCCTGCCTAAAGCCGTCTGAATAGCAGCGAATAATGCCGTTACCCGCCTCCGCTAGCCTCGTAAGGGTGTTCTCCCCTATACTACCAATCCTTATCTCATAATCCCTCTCAATTCCCCATTTCTTGTTCGTCTCTTCAATTTTAGAGAGCAGAAATTGGTTTGCTTGGCAAATCTCATCTTCGATCCTAGTGTGATCCCCCCAAAAGGTTCTCACCCATTCACCCTTACATCTCATCCTTAGATAACCCTTCAGTGGTTCACCCACAACCACATACTGAACAGGGATTAGTTCCAGCAATATCTCCAGTGCCACCGTCGGTGTCGTTCTCCTCGCACCCGTTATAGCCAAACAGGCCTTACGCTGTACTCCTTGCAGCTTCTTGTTAATCCTCCTTATCAAGGAACCCGTCCGCCATGCCACTGCGGCATAGAGAATCCTTGGCTTCACCAACTTCTTATAAATCCAATGAAGGCATCGTGGATTAACTCCCCAAGTCTTGCCCCTAGACTTCTGCACTGCCAGAAAACTTTCTGCCCCCTTTTCGCATACATATTCAATGTGAGCCCGCCAATTCAACTTGTTGTTGACGAGGACCCCTAGATATTTGACCTCACTGCAAAAGTGCGGTTCGTTACCGAAGAGCCTAGGTCTCCGAGGCCCTTCCATTTTCTTCTTCCTAGCAAATAGAACTAAAGGGCTTTTGTCCGGATTTACGGACTGCCATAGTTCCTAAACCACTGCTCCACGTATGACAACGCCGACTGCATCAGGTCGCCTACCACACTCAGATGCTTCCCTGTGGATAGTACATCTGTAGATAGAATCCGCTGCGATTCATCTCCCAGAGGAGCTCATCGGTGAACCGATTTTCTTCAAACCCAAAATTTTGGCAACATATATAATTCCAATTAATATAATATGGACGACAAAGAGGTACATTAAATTAAAACAGCACTTTAGAGGAAAGCATATCACCGCCCCCCGCTCCCAACCAAAGCCCTCTTCAATGAATTTTCCCGGAGAAATATTTGATATTAAAGTAGTAGCACTCTATATGTGTAGTTGATAGGTTTAAAATGAACTATACGGTTTATTGTGCTATAAGGGAAGATTTCTCAAATTTTTATCTAATAATTGCATTCTTATAAACTATCAATCAATTCAGTAGTCGGGGTTTTTGATAATTTTTGAAAAATGTTAATTTTTTTTTTAATTGAGATTTGAACAATTTTTTTTTTTCTGACTTGACTTTACTTTGTACTTGAAATCCAAAATAATGTTCTTCAAACTCATTTTATCCTGAATCAATTAGAACCGGCCCTCATTAGTGTTTATGCAGCTTAAATGTTGTCGCTATCAATTATTTTATGGTTTCAATATGTTCCCCAAATCATTTTTAATTGAAGTTATAGATATTTTGACTTCTTTTTTTTTAAACCCACTTCAGTTGATCTAGATTCAAAAATATTGAAGAACATCTGTTCCTATATTGAATGTTTGGACCTTTATTACCATTTACCTACTTGGCTACGTCCTTAGAGGTGACCTAAGTATGTTTTTGTGTGTGAATGTGGATATGTAAACAAAATATCCCAAAAGCGAATAATTGTGGGAAATTCAATTAGGTACTACTATGAGATCCGAATTAATGTTTCGGTCAAATCCGTCAAAAGAAAGTGCGACTTTTTCCCCATATTTCTCAATAAACTGAGCCAGTGATTCTTCTTTATACTTTGCATAACCCAGGGGCATCTACTCTTATAGAGATAGGCCTCTCGCTATTATTTGAAACACTTATTCAGGAAAACTGATTTTTTTGAGATTCCTGAAACAATACAGCTTTATGCTTTCCCTTACAGTATGATTTCTATTGTATAATACAGTTCTAATATTTATATATAATGAAGGTAAATTAAATGCATTGCTGATATTTCAAGATTGAAATCTAACAGTTAATTGGAAATTTGACTATTAAGTTTGTCGATATTTTCTTGAAAATGATTTTCTTTATTTAAACGAGGACTGTGAGTTACGCTAATTTCTAAAATGATTTTTTTTTTTCACTTTCGTTAGAAAATGATATAGGCGTTACAATGAAGCGGATTGAATTATTCATATAAAAAATATAATACAACGAAATACAAATTGAATTAATTAAAGTGTTTAAATAGCTGATGATGCCGTCACATGTAACCTTTCATTCTTTATATGGTATTAAAATGTCAAGAATGTCACTTATAAAGCCCAGCCAATAATCTCTGTTCAGTCTACTCTCTCTTTAGTCTGCCAATCATTTATTATTATTTTTAATTGAATGAAACTGCAAGAGTTAAACTTTTATATAAACGTCTACATGATGATATTATGTTATGAAAATTATTATTTACACTTTTACAAAATAATATGCAACTTATCTTTTATAAAGCTAGTTTGATAGCATAAGTTAACAAAGTGTATTTCGTTAATCATCAGTAATAAACATTCTTTTATTATAATCAATACCTTAAGATAGAGTTTGTACGAGTTAGAATTATAAATAGCTAAAGATGAGGACAAAGCTTCAATTTGGCAATCTTCAAAACTCCGGTTACTGGAATAAGAGAAATGCTTTGAAAACAAGTTTTTTTTTTTGTTTATTTAAAAATTGACAATCTGTATCACATATATACAATGAGTAAATAAGATGTTGAATAAATGAAACTATGAAAGTGTAGGTTGAGAAGGGATAGGAGGAAAGGAAAGCAATGTCTACGGGATACCAGTACTCCCGAAGGAAATCTCGGGGCCACTGGTGAATCATACGGCGAGGTGAATTGTCAGGGATATCAGTAGTGGAGGCTAGAGATTGTACAAAGGGATTAGAGCAAAGGGAGAGAGTAGTATGGAGTTTATGATCTTTTGTCTTGTAAGTTGTAGAAACGAAAGGTCATTATGGAACATAAGGTTTGAGACACAGAAAGGAGATCAACTATCTATCGAAGTAGCTTCGATTGGAATGTTGAGTGGTTCGTGAGTTCGTAGTTGTAGCTGAGCCCCACAATTCAAGTCCATAGATCGAAATTGGTTTGATTATAGAAATATATATCAGTTTTTTGAGTTCTGTGGTAATCTTCCGATTAGTCTGTATAAAAGTCTGACCCATCGATTTAAGTTTGGCTTGGCGTACTGAAAATTCATAAGGTCCTTAAATTCTAAACATCCAGCTTTCAAAAATGGCGGTTCACCGTGGCGTTAAATAGTAGTTAAACCTCGAGGGATCACACTGATGCTTGATAGACCTCTTCTACCCCTCCATCAAAATTAGTTGCCCTTTCTTCCTAGGCTGCCCTTCACTCAAAGAAGCCGTCACAGTAATATCCCGCACTTTAAGCTTTCCTATCTGGGCTAGCTTAACTATCTTTGTAAATGCACAACTATTTTACACTACGGTTTCTGATATAAAACAAGACTAGGGAAAACCTAGGGAGCATTTCTACTGGCAGCTCGCATTTTTTCAGAGACGGCTAGAAAAGGCTGCTGTGTCTTCTTCAGTCGGGATGAATCTACTTAATGTTCCATCCATCATATACATGGCAATAGCGGGCATTTTTCAACCAGGCGCAAGTTTTTAACTTTGTTCAAATCTGCAACGGATCCAGACCGGTCATGATTTCGTAGAAAGGATAGGTGTTGATCTTGCAGCTCAAGTAATTATTTGCAGTGCATTATTTTATACTTTGTCCTACGTGCTTCAAGCAATCAACAACCGAAGATTACCAGTCCTGGCACATAATGAAGGCAGGTATCCACTTTAAAAAGTTTCAAACCAAAATGCTGTCTTATTTCGGTGCATGGCCCCTTCTCCATCCACTGTACGTTTTTCCACTGCCGCTTTTGCGCTTAGTTCTTTTTCCACTAACATCTTAGAAAACTGCAAATCACAATTTTTTCTCCGGCATTCTATATGTCGATTATAACAGCAAATGAGTGGAAAAAAGGTTTAGTAAATAATAGAGCTAACAATTAGTGAAAGTAAATTGTATACTCTATACTATATAAACAAAACCAACTAATAGGGCCTAATATCTGATTTCAAAGGTCATTTGTTTTCATGCACAAAAACGTTTGTAACAACCTAATATATTATTTTATAATATTAGTATCATGACATTTTTTTAATATTTTTGTCTTAATATTTCATGTTTGACTAACTACATATAAAAAAGTGATGCCCTGGATCAATGTATTTATCCACTTTTAAGAAGAAAAAGCGAATAAAATTGATATAAAAACAGGCCAAATATTTCCTGTTACTTTTGTCACTAGCACTGCTTTGATATTATAAAAAATAACGCTTGATAACACGTTTGTAAATACTCTATTCAACGCGTAAATCAAAAGTTTTCTTCATGGTTACCACGTTTCACGTCTATTCCTACTGTTTATAATTCCAATTTTCAAAATTATATTTTCACCAAAATAACATGGTTCTATAAATAAAAAGCAAATGATGATGAATAAAAAGTAAATGGTTTGTAAGAGAGAGAAGAGAGAAGAAAATATCTCAAAAAGTAGACTGGAGCAGGATACCACAACTATCACCTATATTTCGTCCAAAATCCTCCAACCCAATCGAAAGTGTAATTTTTTTTTTTTAATTATTTATCGAGAGTTTCTCAAAAAAAAAAAAAAAAAAATAGCATCAGTGGTATCTACACATAAAAATCATAATCCCCTATAGTTTAAAGTAAAAATTTAGTTTTGAAAGGTTCTGGGAGAGCTGCAATTTTTTTTTTTAATCCAAATCTTTTATCTCATCCATCAATCAGGCCTACAGCTAGTATTATGTTATAACAATAATCAGCGTACTTATTATTGTAACAAACAATATATAATTACTCTTCCTAAAATTATATTCATTTGAAACCAACCATGCCAATAAATACATTCACCGTACTAAAAAGCACACTAACTATCATTCATACCTTATCACTAAACAGTGCCGGATTAGATGACGAAGGTTCTTCACACTAGAAACTAAAACCAAACAAATATTGGACTGCTCGAAAGAAAATGGGAACCACTCCCTTCAGAGGCGGCGCAGGAAAAATAATTGTTAGGGTGGTTGGTTCCGCAGAGCTGGAAAGCATCAGAGATCTTTTTTACGTGGAGTGTACAAACTGAATTTGCTCTGTGCAAGTCTGTGTTATCACACTGTCTGACAAACGTATCCTAAAGATGGGCGAACGCCCGAAACCGGTCGATGACCACAAAATGA
This sequence comes from Triatoma infestans, assembly GCA_011037195.1. NCBI lineage: Eukaryota > Metazoa > Arthropoda > Insecta > Hemiptera > Reduviidae > Triatoma > Triatoma infestans. The sequence continues at coordinate 120,382 of JAAEAF010001435.1, read as the reverse complement.
AGCAGGCTACTACGGAAAATGTCTCTGCTGCTGGAAAAATAATCTACATAATATATTCCTAAATTATGAATTACGGTGGAATATTCGATATTCCTCGCACCTTATTATATCTGACACTAAATTAAAACCATTTTGTTCTCAATGCGTACGCTGTTAATCAATATATAAACATTAGATTCAACCGTTAATCTTGTTAATGTGACAGCTCTGGTGCTCTGGAACTCAAGGGAAATGGGGTGGGTTCAGTAACGAAAAAAAGACAAGCGTTTTATCTGGTGTGAACATTTAACAATTAGTTTTAAAAAACATAATATAAGCATGAACACAAAGCAAAATCCTTAATGAATTAATAAGAAACAAACACTCACCCCTATAGGATTAATTATTGTTCAAAGAAAAATAAAAACTTTACACTATTTAAAACAAACTTGTCTTCATATAAAATATGACAAAACGCCCATATGATACTATTATTTAGAATAGTTCTAAATATTAGCCACGCGATTTTATTTTAATTATTAAAATACTTCCAAATAGTACTTTACTCCATCTGAAGAGATGTCGCTGTCCTCCGCAATAGTGAAATCATCAATGAATTTAGCTTCCATTGATTCGTTTTTCTCTTTAAGAAGTTTCCATCATCTTAAGGTGACAAATGTAGAGGAAAACGGTGCAATGATGTACAGGTTTGTCAACTTTATAAAGTTAAGACACTTTCAAATTATTGTTATAATTCTAAACATGAAGAAAATCGATTAAATGGAATACCAACTCGATAGAAAAAGTTTCCGTCCTTTTTTTTTTTTTTAGTATTTTCTAGAAAATGGTTCAACAATTTTTTCTTTAAAGATGGAATGTTGTTTGTCTACATATAAACGTAGGTATCATTCATTTTTTCGTAGCAAACATTTATCCGAAAAAAAAAGTTAAGGATGTTGTATGGAATCTTGATTATTTGATTTCAAAGGTTATTACGATTTCATCTAGGCGTTATCTTCTGGATTATAATATAATCAAATTAATATTAAAAAATTAAGGCACATTTTAGTATGGCCTCAATAGCGGTAACTACCTTTTAAATGGCTAACAACTACGGTCACCAAACCACTAGATTTTTGTTAGCTTAACTTCGAGTATAAATATCAAGATTAAAAAATCTGGTTGTGAAACACTCACATCACTTTCTCTTACTCCTGTTCTCAAAATTATAATTGACAAAAGTTATAGAATGTGTACCAAATATAAAGAAATTTGTCGAAAACGGAAAAAAACTGTTCAGTAAAAGCGCACTTCCGGCTTACAAATTTTCTTGAAAATTTATCTATTTATTTCTAATTAATTTTGTTGGGATGACACAATTGTATAATCAACTATGATACCACTTTAGAGTAAGCTGTAACCCCACCCTCCCCTAAAAATGCCCTTAAATGAATTTTCCTAGAGAAAGGTTTTAAATAAAAGTTATAGATCATTGTATGTTTAGTTTATATAGTTAGTTTCAAGAAAATCGTCAGAGTCATTTTCTAGAAAATCGCGAAAAAGTGAAAAAATTATTTAGTAAAGTGGTAATGTAAACACACATCCGGTTATCCGATTTTTTTTTCAAACTCGAAATTTCAACAACATATTTAATTTTAATTAACATTATTTTGGTGATAGAATTGTCTAATAAACTGAAATAGCACTTTAGATGAAAACCTAACCCCACCCGTCCCCCATAAGTGCCCTTAAATGAATTTTCCCAGAGAAATGTTTCAAATAAAAGTTGTAGCTGTTAGTATGTGTAGTTGATATAGAAAGTTTGAAGAAAATCGTTGGAGCGATTTTTGAGAAAATTGGAAAATTGAAAAAACGTAAAAAAAACAACAATTAAAGTGGTACTTCCGTTGAGGAATTTTAACAGATGACCCACTGTCGGGTCCCATGGTGATACCTAAATGGAATATCAAGCTTGAACTTTCTACGATTTTTCGTTTTTGAGCTATGCTGCTCACGTACATATATACACACACACACACACACACCATTTGCTAAAAACCACTTTTTTTGACTCAGGGGCCCTCAAAACGGATATTTCCGGTGAAAACTCGATATCGAAAATTTGACCCGATTGCAATACTTCCTCTTACTAGGAGTAAGAGCAAGTAAAAAAAAATATATCAATTGTATAATTGATATTAACATTATTAATTAATGTTAATTATTTAATTAATATCTAAGTATTTATTATTTATTTTGCAATTATTAACCAAACTTTTTTTTAACGATTAAATGATTGATAGTGAATTGATTAACGGACATTATTTTTTATCAGATGTAAAGTAAATTTTAAAAAAACAACACATTTAAGCGGTCATGATTATGAATTCAAAGGCGGTAAATGAGAAGGCCTTGAAAAAATCGTTCCTTGAAGCTGGTAACTAATTATTCTTATTCTATTCCAGGCAAATACTATGCTACTTCAGCTGTAGGAAAATAGCCGGAGCAGCTGCTTGCTTTATAAAATGAATACTTTAAGAATTTTTTATTAAAGGCCATTTTTTATGGCAGTATCTTGATAAAAGGGTTTTTATATCAATGTTATTTACTAAAAAGCAAAATTTCGCCGTTAAGATCGCTGTAGATAATCCAGGAAAACTTCTTCATGTAGAGGTTGAAAAGAATTGCGGAAGTAAGAGTGGTGGCAGTTCTTGATTTGTTAGCCTCAAACTGTGACGGGAAATTTCAGATAGATTTAATACGCTTGATCATTTGAAAAAAGCCTACAGTACCACATATAATTATTGTTGATTCAGAATTACTTTTACACCAGTATGGCCAGAATAGCCTTAAAATGACAAAACAGGAGCGATTTAACTTCTCTGTTGAGATGTAAGAGAAGCAGAGTACAAAGTTAAAGGAGAAAAAAAGAATTGTTCAATAATCGATCCCTTCTCATTGCAATATATAATAACAAAGTGGCATTCGCCTTTTCTACAACTGGAATTGTTCAACCTAGTTTAATTTTTTTTTTTTTTAACTAAACTTAATTGTTTTATTTATCTAAACGTTTTATTTCAATCAAATTTACTTTTTTCCAATCAAATTGAATCTTTCTTTAATCAAATTAAACTTTTATAATAAAGTAAAAAGGATAAATTTTATTGAACAAATGCTTAATTTACTTTTGGATTATAACATATAAATTATCCTTTGTATTGTAATTCAATTGAAACACAGTGGTGTTCTATTACATAAGAAATGTTTACATTGAATTAAAAAACTTTAGCTTTCAATATATCCGTTATTAGTATTTAAATTTGCAAAGGAATTCAAGGCAGATAAGCTTGTTATTAATTTTTTACGAGTGTTTTTTCTGTTTGCGCCCAAAATTACAATCGAAAAGAAAGTGTTAGCTACTGCACCGCACCGTTCGTCGTTGGTTCACTTAGTTTTCTTCTGGTGATATCAATCATAAAATCTCTTTGGTGACTAATAAATACAGGCTATTGTAAATAGCTGAAATCTATGATCGAAGCAAGACCACAACAGAGGGTCAGAGATCTTGCGTAGATGCAAATAAATATTATGCCAGTTTCCAGGAATTTATAGAATATTGGTAAAGTCTGAAATTTGAATGAATGGGTTCCACATCTGCGGAATGAAAATCGAAAGTGTAGGCATTAGGAAATCAGAAATATTTGAAATTTCATTTATAATCAGAAAAAAATTAGGCTTCTCTGCATTTCAATTTTCTATCATTCTACGTTATAAAGTTGGCAACGAACAATTAAGTCTGAAACTCAAACCTCATTAAGGACAATGATTACGTACTGATGAAACGTCTGGTCCTCCCAAACTAAACTAAGTAGTGGTCCGGAGTTTGCGTCAGCAATGCTGCAGTTTGCATACTACAGTTTACTGCTTGGAGATGGCCACTGCTTTAGATAGTGACAGAACGCTACCCGCAGGTTGACAGTGCACGAATATTTCTCCAAGAAGGGCACAATAGATTGTTCAGGTAGCACTATATCTCTTAAAAGACACACTTATTATGGCCGTTATTATTCTCTATTTCTTCTTGCGAGTATTCTGTCCGCTTTCTATTGAAATGAAATTTACCACTTCCACCAACTGCAGATTGATTGTGGTAATGGTCACCACAAAAGCTTCAATGATGCTATATGATATATTAGACTCCAAAACTTCCACCAACTGTATGATATATTAGACTCCAAGACTAATGTCTATCTTTTCAAGAATTAAGTGCAATCTAATGAAATCTGCCTCATCCCAGTTTTGTCTCCAATGATTATCATTTTCTTTTTGCTAAATCAGAAATCCGAGACCCTGTTTCTTATTGGTGATAGACGATTATAGAAATTTCTTGTATACACATAAAGAAATATGTCCTGGCTGACTGACTGACTGATTCACAACGCGGATCTGAAACTATTGAAACCAGAAACATGAAATTTGGGGAATAGGTTCCTTTTGTGACGTAGATACTCACTAAGAAAGGATTTTTTTAAAACGACGACTAATGGTAAGGGGTGTCCAAATTTCTATTGAGAAAGAGAATATAACAAGGGAGTGAAAGGGGAAGAATAATTAACACGTATTTAAATTCCTAACTAATCTGGAAACATCTAGAAAATGTTTCTTTTTCTTTTTTGTACGACAGGTTTTAGGTCAGTGCTTAGGTCGAAGAAGAACTTAAGCTTAACGTCGAAGATGGGACTCATAAGGAAAGACCGAGAGAGTCATAAGAATCCAGCAAAGGTATGAAACAATTTCTGCCAGGCTGTAATCGCACCGAATCCATTTGTACGCCACCTGCCAGCCTTAACGCAGCTAATTTCTCACCGAATATTTTGTTTTCTCTACTCTCTAATTATATCTTGGCCCACATGCCATGAGGGCTTCTATCGCTAAGCGGGAATCCACCAGGAAAACAGCCATAATTAGGCCAGTGTTTATTCTGTTAAGGACTACTGATGCTTGATAGACCTCTTCTACCACTCCATCAAAATTAGTTGCCCTTTCCTCCTAGGCTACCCTACACTCAAAGAAGCCGTAACAGTAATATCCCGCACTTTAAGCTTTCCTATCTGTGTAAATGCACAACTATTTTACACTACGGTGTCTGATATAAAACAAGACTAGGGAAAACCTTGGAGCATTTCTACTGGCAGCTCGCATTTTTTCCTATCTAAACCGTTAAAAGAAATTTTTCTTGGAATATGAAGATCTCATGATTGTTATAATTTAGGAGAGATTTCCTTGTATCCCACTTCAGATTATAAAGGGACCTTGAGTTGTTCAGAAACGGCTAGAAAAGGCTGCTGCGTCTTTTTCAGTCGGGATGAATCTACTTAATGTTCCATCCATCATGTACATGGCAATAGCGGGCATTTTTCAACCAGGCGCAAGTTTTTAACTTTGTTCGAATCTGCAACGGATCCAGACCAACTGTCAATGTCTATGTCAATGTCAATGTCTAATGCCAACTGTCTATGTTTTCGTAGAAAGGATAGGTGTTGATCTTGCAGCTCAAATAATTATTTGCACTGCATTATTTTATACTTTGTCCTACTGTGAACCAGGTGGCTTTAGACGCGCTTATAAACAGTGCGCCACCATATTCCAATGCTGATATATGCTTGGTGGATACGACCGCCCCAAACGACCAAACTTTTTCAGTTGCCCACCCCACTTCACACCAAATAAGCTTATCTAGATAGTGCACTACAAATTTCATGCAGTCAAAAGCTAATTATAACTAATTCCACAAAAAAAAAATGTGAAAATTGTAACATTTTTAATTAGAAATGGGAAGAAACTTAATTTGAATGATTACTAGTATAAATCACTGTAACATTTCAAAACTCTGATTCAACAAAATACTTGAAAGATTTTAAACATCTTTAAGATAAAATTGGGAAAAATCTTCCAGAAGTATAATGGAATTTGTTTTTTCAAGTTGACTGTTACCAAGCATAAGGATACTTCAGTTCGATACTCAGGGTAATGAAATAAAGAAATGCAAGAAAAAGAAGCGAAGCGAAAGAATGGGAAGTTATATTCCAGAAGTTTTAAAATGAGTTTTTCATTTCTTTAAAGTTTTCTAATATTAATAAAGACAATTTCCGTTTTGCACGTGAGTTTTTTATTTTTCTTTTTTTTTCAATTTCATAAAATTCCTAAAACTGGTTTCTTAATAATGGATAATAAATATTAAAGTTTGTTTATTGAATTTTGATTATAAATTATATATCTATTCCTTTTTTAAGGATATGAATGAACCTTTTGGCTTTTTTCTGAATATACATATGATCATTAAACATTCTTTTGAAAGGTTGTTTAAATTTAATTTTTTTTTTTCAAATGAATTAATTAAAAACGATATACATGTTTATACCGTATAATACGTGTGTGTAAAAAATCACAAGGAAGTTCAATCTAGAACGTTTAGGATTATCTACCATCGCATATGACACGAAGGTTTCGATTTAATTTCCCAACTGGGGGTGCGACATTAAATGATTTTTTGTTTTTCGCCAAAAACAGATCCAATCCATTTTCTGTTAACTTCTTATACTATGTACACGCATAAATACTTATCACTTTTATTTGATACAATATGCCGGAATAAAATATTTTAATGTATTCTGGTGGAATCTGTGACGTTTAATTTCAAATCTTATTATGGTTTGTTCAATTACAGCGCTATCTTGGGTAAGTACATGTAATCTCCAACACTTTACATTTAGATATATTGTGGCAAATTTTGTAAAAATTTCAAACATAAAGACAATTTTTGGTATTTTATCCGTCTTTGTATCCATATTCCGTTTGTTCCTGACCGGTTTGCTCTGACGATGGATGAAAATCCGAAATTGGTCAGGAACAAAAGGAATATGCATGCTACGACGGATAAAATATCAGGTGGGTGCATTGTGGACCCACCCCACATATTCAATAAAGAAAATTTGTCCATTATTGTTCACTGCTGGCCAGTTTCAAAGCGGACTCTGAGTAAACTGGAGAAAACCCAACACGCCATGGGAATGAAGTATGCTGGGGATCAAAAAGATGGGAAAAAAAGACAGCTGTTAGCATCAGAAAAAAAAATAACGTTAGAAAGATGTTAAACTGGTGTAATATGTACATTTTTGGAAGAATTAATAAATACAAATTGTATCAAAATATATCCTTGATAAATATTTTATGATTGTAAAGTAGGGAATTTTTCTAATGTTCATATTTATAAAGTTGGGTTTTTTGAAGGCTGAAATGCACGTAAGGAAAAAGTTAGTTGAGTCAGAGATACCTGGCCTACCCCTATCATTACATTTATTTAGTACAAAGGGGATTCTCCTCTTCACACTTTCTCCGGGGTGGAGGTAGAATATATAAGGTGGACCCTTTTAGGGAGGGAGGTCAGTTCAATGTATACCGTAAAAAGAGTGAAATCTATCATTAGAAAAAGCCATGTTACAGTAGTGAGTGGTGGAAATGCTCCAAGAAACCCAACCTTCTTCAACTTAGAATATATGTAAACTATGTAAGTTTTATAAAAAGCTATTTCGCCCAAATGACAAGACACTCACGTCGTTGTATCTCAATATTGTATTTATTAATTTTTTGACATATACTGATTATTTTAATTATATATTTTGAATCTATATATTTTGTTATTTTTTTCATCCTCTCTAACTTGTGTATAAACATAGCCTCACGAGATCCGTTTAGAGAAGATTTCAAATGTGAATTACAATAATTAATTATTAATTAACATATTTAATTACCCCACGCCCCCAATACAGATCATATTACACTGGCGGTTCTAGAACTAAAAATGGAAATGGGCAGGACATTTTTAGCCAGACTAGATCCAGAAAGATGGACTAAACGAACAACTTATTGGTTTCCTGTATATAGTAAAAGGAAAAGAGGACGTCGATGTAGATGGAAAGACGATATCGAAAACTTCGCCGCCGGCAGTCTCTGGCAAAGAGCGGCACAAGACAGAATAGCTTGGGATAGGCTGGGAGTAGCAAGTGAATAACAAAATTTATTAATTTTTATTTAAGTTTCGTAAATTTAATAAATTCAGTTCACTTGTATTTCATTTTTTCCAAAAGTTACTTTTTTAATTGCAAGTTTTTCTTGTATTCTTATATAATTTTATGATACGAAAAGAAGTTAATATTGTTTTTATTTTATATTTGATTTATGTTATTGTTTTTATTTTTTATTTCATAGTAAAGGCTTATTATTATTGTTCACTGCTGTAAGACAGAAAGTCGTCGGAGTGTAACACACCAGATTTTTTTATAATTTACAGCCCACTTCAATATTCTCATGTTAATCTTTTATTATTTATACTAACTTAGCAGAGATCTCAAGTTCATATAATTTATAGAGTAGATAATACCTAGATATTTGGTCAAAGGCAGGAAGATAAGTCTACAAATATGATATAAACTTTTTGTCTTTTCTGTACAGATTTCATACTGTAACTTTTTAAGGAAAAATGTATGATCTATAGTAGAACATCCCCGTCGGCTAGCTAAAGATATCCCCTTCAAATATGAATATTCTTCTAACCAATATAAATATTCTCCCTGAAAACAAGTCTGCGAAAATATTTTCCGAAAATATTATCAAATACTATACCTCCGTAATTAGAAACTGTAAACCTTTGTTTTTATACAAAGAGAATAGAATAGATTAAAAAAAAAAAGAAAAAAAGATACATGACTATATTATACTCGTATACAACAAAGCTTGTTTATAAAAGTCCAAAACAACCTAAAAAAAAATAAACAAAAATAACAATTCTCTGAAGCATATTTATAAAATTTTACATGGTGTTTGGTTTATACCTGGTGCTTTATTATTTTTTTTTAAATAATCCATATTAATAGTATTAATTAGTTTGTTTGTACAAAGTGAAAGATTTATCCAAAAATTCATTTAAAAAAAACTGTTGTTTTATAAGTATAAGCCATGAAGCTATAAATATACCGGCTAACAAAATATCCAATCCAATTTCTATAACATTATATCCTCCCCTATGATAAATTTATAATTATCCAGAAGGTCGTGGAAATTGTTTGTATAGATTTAAACTATATTGCTACTTTAAGAAAAACAAATGGTAACAAAGTTTCGAAATTGAGTTTTCATCGGGAAATACAGTGCGGAGGTCGCTTGAGTGGAAAAAAAACATATTTTTGCGATGTGCGTGTATTGTGTAAACCAATATCTCAACAACAAACAATCGCAGCTAGCTCGGCTTGGTCCAGCATTACGGACCAATGGTACAGATACCACAATCGCATTGGTTTCATCACACAAAGTTTCGTGCAATATCTTACAATCGTAAATGCGAATTTTATTGAATATTTTTTGTTCCGTTTTTCTTAATTTTATCGATAAACACTCCAACGATTATCTTTTAACTTCATATACTATCTACATACATGAATTCCTATAACATTTATTTGAAATATTTACCTCGAGAAAAATTATAGCAGCCTTAAGATTTCTTCTAAAGTATCTGTTTGGTAAAAAAAAAAAAACAGGTAAATTAAAATGAATAATAAACGAAAATTAACAGGTGATCTGTTAAATGGAAATAAATGAAATAAAGTAAAATTTAAAAATGTGAATATTAAATTAGAGAAAAGAGTAAGTGGACTGTATAGAATGATTAAAGAGTGAGCCAATGGGCTCATATAACATGAACAAATGAATACTAAATAAATGCAAAATGAATAGCAAAAGGATTTATTTAATTCAACAAGCCAAAAGGAGTGGCGCTTACCTTTAAACGCAGACATCTTTAAACTTAGTGTGGTCCGACTGAGTCCTTCAGCCCATATGGGGAATTCAAGGAAATAGGAGACAGGAAAGGAAACAAAAAGAACCATATGCCTGTAATTCCAGCGTCCTTGTCCACATAGTACGGCTGATGAAAATAGATGAAGATTTAAACGGGCTCCAGGAAAGCTGTAAGGCCGGAGAAGCAACGGAAGTAGCCCACGTGCTTGGCCGTTCAAATTTTACAGGCCGGGAGATTCCGGAGACACTCAACCGACAAGAAATCGACTTATCACTACTAACTCCGAGGAAAACCAGATGTGGTAACACATGGGTTTTCAGAAAAGCGGAAGTCTAAATCGCATAGGCAAATATTCGCACATGCACTATGTTACTTGCTCGAGTGTTAACTTGTGACTCAGTTAGAGAGGGCAATTTTAAAGGGACTACCCCCTCTCTACGATTAGGACACAGCCTATAGACTGATATATTTATATTTAGTTATTAAATGCTTTACGGCGGCAAATTTAAATTTAGATAAATACCGAACAGTATCATTTCAATTGAATTTCTATTTACAACTAAGAAAATTGTTTACAGGGAAGGGAATAGCTAAGTGGTTGGCGCACTGGACTCCCACGCGGAGGATCCGGGTTCCAATCCAGCTGTGCTGCCCTTAGATTTTCTCTTCCTAAGAGCCTCTACAGATCACTGTTCGGTGTTGGACAGTGTTGTCTGTAGCTAGAGAACACTGCCCGGATGCCGGCAGTGCACTGAGAAGGCTCCGGGCGCCCATGACCATAGATGTTGACGCGCCATAGATTAAAAAAAAAAAAAAAAAAAATTGGTTACCCGGAAGTGCCAATTTATTTACTGGTTTAAAGGGTTTTTAGAATTTTTTTAGAAAAACTAAAACGATTTTCTATAAACCAGCATTAAGAGAAAATTCTGTAAGTGTGTCACACCAAATTTTTCTCATTATTTCAATTTCTAAAAATGTTTAATTTTTAAAAGATATAATACGTAATTTTTTGTACAATTTCATTTTTTTTTTTGAACTTCAAAATTTCTTAATCTTATCTAGCTTTTTCATTCTTGAAGATTACAACATTAAGCTGTAATTGAAAACAAAATTAAAACGCATAAATATAGTTTAGCATTTTGCAGTATTTTCATCTCTTAACATCTTATGATAGTTTATTTTATTTTGGATTCTCCAGCTGAATTTAGCAAGTAATGAGAGAGAACATTCTTATCCATTGTAGTGACATCGTTATGTGAATCGATAATGGAATATAATCTGAGAACAAATGAAAATCCACTTCAAAGGTTGAAGGAATATTTTCAGCACAAAACAAATATCTATAATAGACGATAGATACTATTGTTAACATATCTGAATTCACGTATAATTTATCATTTATAATTAATTAATCAAAATCAGTAAAATACCTCAGTTATTTATGATCACTTACATTTATCAATGGATCCTTCGAATTTCTTATTTGAAATGTTATATTATTTAGTAAAAATATTTTTGAAGTTGAACATTGCAAATATTAAAATTGTCCAAAGATTTTTGCTGACAAAAGTTCTTTACAAAGTCAATTTAATACCGGTTACTTTTCCTCTCATTATTTATTTCGCCCTACCTAATACACTGCCTTAACTGCTTACCGTTTTCTTTCATGATTTTATTAGAAAATCTTGATAGACTTTTTATTGCTGACGTTGCGGAGACGTAACATCGTAGCTTCCAGCCTCAAAAAACGATTTTCTCCAGTAAAATGTTCTATTACAAGTGATAGGCCTTGCGTAGGTGTACATTAAATTCAAAGAAAATTCCGCTGCTCTTTTAATTTTTTTTTTTTTTTTGAAAATTCAACCAACTGAAATTTTTTGTAAAAACCAACAAAAAATAAAAATCTGGTATGTGATAGAGGTGGAAAGCATCAGAGACATTTTCCGTGGTAGCCTGCTTCATTTTGTGGTCATCGACCCGGTTTCGGGCGTTCGCCCATCTTCAGGACGCGTTTTTTCAGACAGTGTGACAACACAGACTTGTACAGAGCAAACTTTGTTTTCACACTTTTGGATTCTCCAGCTGAATTTAGCAAGTAATGAGAGAACATTCTTATCCATTGTAGTGACATCGTTATGTGAATCGATAAAGAAATATAATCTGAGAACAAATGAAAATCCACTTCAAAGGTTGAAGGAATATTTTCAGCACAAAACAAATATCCATAATAGACGATACTATATAATAGACGATTCACACAATGGGCCTGAAGATGGGCGAACGCCCGAAACCGGGTCGACGACCACAAAATGAAGCAGGGTACCACGGAAAATGTCTCTGAAAAATCTGGTATTTTATCCGTCGTAGCATGCATATTTATGTTCTTCCTGATAGGTTTCGGATTTTCATTCATTGTCAGAGCAAATTAACCAAGTTCGTGTAGAGAGTTCACTTCAACATAACGTTTCTGTTACTTGTTACTCACACTTCTCTGGATACTCACTTACTGAAGTGTGAGTAACAAGTAACAGCAACATTACGTTGAAGTGAACTCTCTACACGAACTTGGTTAATTTGCTCTGACGATGGATGAAAATCCGAAACCGATCAGGAAGAACATAAATATGCATGCTACGACGGATAAAATACCAGATATTATCCAGCATTGCGGATCCATCCACATATTCAAAAAATAAAAATTTAATAAATTATTATTTTCTTAATTAGTATGTTAATTAACCCGCAAGGGGTATCTGTTGCATGCAGTTACTTGAGGAGTAGCGATCCTACGGGTTGCCACAGCTCAGTACTACATGCACTTCGTCAGAACAATACACAATACACTTAAACTACATACACTCTACACTTTACGAACAAGGACAAACATAGTACACAAACTAGGGCCTGTGTCCTTAGTTGATTGGCGAAAGCCAAGGGAGAAGGAAGGGATTAGCTTAGTGGTAACACGCTGGACTGTTCGACTCCCGCATGCTGCCTTACATTTTCTCTTCCTAGGAGCTTCTACAACTCACTGCCCTGTGATGGCCATTGTTGTCCGTAGCTAGAGAACACTGTTTGGAGGACGGCTGTGCATTGGAGAAGGTTCCAGAGGCGCACAATAGATCTTTTAGGTCGCAGTACAATAATCTCCTTACCAATCTACAATCTAGTATGTTAATTATTTTGTACACACTCACAGACATCAGTTACAGTATAATTGGAAATGAATTTATTTCTTATTCAGGAGACCTCAAACCGTATTCGTTCCAATTAATACTCCAATTCGAAAATTTTGAAATGATTGTATTGTTTCGAGTAAAGAAAGTAAGCATTAATAAACCAGAGTAAAAAAAAAAAATCTATCTTTCTGAAAACAGTAAAGTAAAATCCTCGTACTTTAAGGATTCGCTTGAAAAAACCATCAATACATCAATCATCAATCACGTTATGATTATGATCTTCATTTATTTTATGTAAAAATATAGGTTGTTTTAATTTCCATCGGTCTGATGATAAAGAATAAAACAGTAAAATATAAATATTGGATCAAATTTTATTTAGTTAACCTTTATTTGCCCACGAAATTTATTTAGATGTTTCAGCAACTTCTATCTATTGAGGGAATTTGAGGTTTAAATTAAAGAAAAGCACTAAAATTCCTTGCAAGGCTACTATGGTATCAAACAAAATCATACCAAAGTAAAACTTATCATCCAATTTCTAACACATACATTACAACTAATAGCTAAACATTACCATCTTTACAGGATTAACTAGCAGTATAGATACACTGGTTATACTTAGTACATAATCCCATGCTCTGTTTATTATCTTACCTGTATCCTGTATCCCTTGAATTTCTGCACGTATAATTAACTTAACTTACACTCTTGCTCTCTTCTCCAATCTTCATTAACGGATATTAACGTTTAAAAAAAAAAATCAATAGATTACTTTAATACTAGATTAATGTCTAAGGTATTATTATGTATACGGATATGAGCGTAAGGCAATAATAGAATTTAAAAAAAAAAAAAAATTATTTTCTTGCTCTACGTTTCGGGTACGTTCTGTGCCCTTCATCAGGAGTTCTGCAAAATTTATTTAATTAAAGTCAGATATATTAAAAGAAATGAGTTGTATACAAAAAAAATCTGGTAAGACGCAGGACCCCATAACTTTTTCTTACTCCAGTTTCAAAATTATTATTGACAAATTTTATAGTTATTGTAACAAATTTAATTTGTCGAAGTTTGGCGAAATCAGAAAAACTGTGAAGTAAAAGCCCAATTCCGATTTAGTAATTTTTTTGAAACCCAAGTGAAATGTTTCAAATAAAACTAGTAGCTCTTCAAATGTGCAGTTCATATTGCTAGCTTTAAAGAAAATCGTTGGAGCCTTTTTTGAGAAAATACCAGAAAATTGAAAAATACTTTTCAGTAAAAACGCACTTACTGCCATCCGATTTTTTTTTTAAACTCAGAATTTCAACAAAATATTTAATTCTAATTAATATTTTTTAAATGACAAAACTGTATAGTAAACTAAAATAGCACTTTTAGAGGAAACCTAACCTACCCCGCCAAACCACTTCTAAAAAAATGCCATTAAATGATTTTTTCCAATGTTTCAAATAAAAGTTGTAGATTTTCGTATGTGTAGTTGATACACTTAGCTTCAAGAAAATCGTCGGGGCAATTTTTGAGAAAATCGCAAAAATGTGAAAAATCATTCATTGACGTGGTTCTTCCGGTTGAGGAATTTTGACAGATGACTACTGTCGGATTCCATGGGGATACCTAAATCTGAAGTTTGAACTTTCTACAATATCTACATTTTTAGTTAAAATTTTACAACTTCAAGCAAGTAGCGAAAATAGTAAAAAAGCTCATACTTAACATAGAACTTGAGTTTTTTAAACTAAAAATAAACTATTACTAATTATCCAATAGTGCTTGGTACCAACGGTGATTCAGCCAACGATAACCTCGACGATTATTTGATTTTGTTGAGTATAATGGCTAGAGTTTGGGATGGAGGAATCGATTTCAATGAATTTGTAAAAAGCGACAATGATATTGAAAGTAGTGGGATAAAGGCAATACATCAGATTTGAATGTAGTTTTTTGTAGGATTTTTGACGTGATTTTTGGTATTCGTAGAATGGATTTTCCATAGAGTTTTATCCCATAATACTATAAATGAGTGTATTGAGTGTATTAAGGAGTGTAATATGAAGAGTGTTTTATTCTGGAACATGAGTTTTAGGGTCTTATTCGAGAAAATTAACGAGAGGTCTGAAACGTAATCTAAGAAGCTAACGATCGTTGTCTGCAGATGAATGTGTTAGAGTTAGAGGGCCGGAGGTTTTATTTGGGTTTTATTAGAATTAGAAACAATGTATTTGAATTTTTTTTTATAACAATCTTATATTTTATCTTTTCTAGCTTTCCCTGTCTATCTTATATTCTATGATCAATAAAATATCCTATTATTTTTTAGAAAAATCGTTCAACAGTTTTTGAGTTTTTGAGCCTCTTGAGTCTTAGCTAAATTCTGCTTGAAAAAAAACGCATTCCAAATCTATATATATAAAAATTCTGCACCCATATGTTTCTGTCCGCAAAACTCGAAAAGTAGTCGATGGATTGACTTGAAATTTTTACACAACGTTGCAATTCTATATAAGAGTGTTTATATGTACTTTTTATTCCGAAATTTCCACGGAAACGAGAAATTCCGAGCGTTTCGCGAGGTTGGCAGGAATAGACAGACGCAGAAGCGTTGCGATCGTGGCGCGCTCTCTGAACCTTTTTCTTAACTACCTTTCTCCTGCACCAGTCCCTAAGTACCTCACACTATCTCGCGCAGTATTAGTAGACAAGTTATTCCAAAGCATCAAAACAAATTATCAAATCACGCATGGTTAAGCGGAAGAGCCATTCTAGCGGCTAAAAATGTCGACGTACTCGATATGAACAACATCATTCTAAACAGAATAGCAGGTGAAATAGTGACATACAATGCCATTGACTCCGTGACGGACCAAAATGAAGTTGTGAATTTCCCAAGGAATTTCTTAATTCAGTCGATATTCCCGGATTACACCGAAACAACAATAAGCCAAAGTTATGCAATGGCACACGATTAGTAGTTAAATAATGGATGAATCATCTAATTGAAGCAACAATTCTCATTGGACCTCATAAAGGTGAAGACATATTAATCCACGAATACCACTCATACCGACAGATATGGTGTTAGAGTTCACACGACTTCAATTTCCAATTATGCCTTGCGTTCGTTATGACTGTCAATAAAGCACGAGGACAATCTTTGCAAATGTGCGGTTTTAATTTAGAAAACGAATGCTTCTCTCATGGGCAATTATGTTCCACATGCTACAGAGTCGGTAAACCATCTGATCTTTATGTTTATGCAGAAAACAGGCAAACAAAAAATGTAGTCAATCCACTAGCTTTAGAATAAAAAAAGACTTGCAGTTAAAGACATGTTTTCTTTCTTTCCTTTCAGTTCACAGCAACGCAAAGAAGGGTATTAAATTGAATGATGTGTTTTCTTGCTGGATCTATGTTAACTATAATACTTCAATTTATTTCCATAATAATTAAAATCAGACTGAGCCACAGCAAAGCGTGGCCGGGTTTAGCTAGTTATTTATATTAATTGAAATCCACAGATTCAAGCCCTTTCATATTCCTCACTCCATACAGCCCACCAAGACGTTATGGCTATAGAAGTTATAGTCCAGATACATGTCAGCTGACTATTGTTATAGTGTGATGCACTGTAATGTCATAAATGGTCTATTTACATCTGCCTTCAATGGAAGCTTGATGTTCTAGCTTTAGTTTAATGGGTGTGATTTGGTTGAAAGCCAGCGAATAGTCATCTATTTACATCCGTTTTACTTAATGCATATGTTGTGCAGCCATAAAATTCTTCAACAAATGATTAAAATATAATAATGTATCCGCCCCTCGAACATTTATTTATTTATGTGTATATAGAAGCAGTGCTGTTTCTAAGGAAGTCTATCGAGATAGATGAATAGTCTGCGGGCTGGAATGAGCGCGAGTTCAGGTACACCCATTAGTCTTCTTGATGAATATATATATATATATATATATATATATATATATATATATATAATAATAGTTAAAGCAGTCAATAATTTTGGGAAATTATTGTATTCAAAGAGGGATGTTATTTCTTCTACGAAATTAAGTTATTCCACACAACATCCGGTATGATGATATGTTAGAGAGCGCAAGTGTGCGGCCGGAAGGAATATGAGGAGGCAGAATAGCTCCAAAGATTTTTTTTCCGGTCTCCCGCAAAACACTTCTAATTATTTTTGTGCGGATTGCTTTGTAATTTGTCAAGGGTAAATGACCTTCATCACTTCATGACGGAGTGTCCCATTCTCGCCGAATTTCATCTACGATATCTAGGCTTCCCGCATTTAACATATGTACAATGAATAGATCTGCTAAATGATTGTGAGTGGTCTGGTCTATTTAAATTCCTGTGACATGCTTATGATTTCATAACATCAATTATAACTGAATTTAGTTAAAGCTAGAGATAACTGTTAAGTATACCTAATAAAAGACATGGATAGCTCATTGCAG
Organism: Triatoma infestans; assembly: GCA_011037195.1. Classification (NCBI taxonomy): domain Eukaryota; kingdom Metazoa; phylum Arthropoda; class Insecta; order Hemiptera; family Reduviidae; genus Triatoma; species Triatoma infestans. Next base: position 102,895 of record JAAEAF010001435.1, on the reverse strand, counting down.
TTATAATTAACTAAAATACAAAAATAATACTCTCTCCTATCAAATAATTAATTTAAAATTATTTTGTTTATTTAAAATTGTTTTTCTTAAACTGAATCATACTAATTATATATACTTATACTACTTATATAACTGAATTATATAACGAGAGAACACCGTCCGGAGGCCAGCAGTGCACTGTGAAGGCTCCGGGCGCCAATACCCACAGATGTTGACGTGCCTTAAATAAAAAAAAAAAAATAATTTTATTTGGAGGCTTATTATGTTGTTACGCTTGGTTGTGCTTAATGTAATGTTTGTGTACGGAGCTCGCCTGATGGTTTCACTAAGGCACATACGATTTGATAAAATTTATATGTACACATTTTTATTTTGTATTGCAATCGTTTAAATAAATTAATAAATAATAATAATATCATTATTATTTTGTATTATAATATTTACTATATACTTCCGGCCATAGCGGGGTCACCGTTGATCCGTGCTGTTATGTTCGCCGACAAGGATTACACCCCATTGAATTTCGATAACCTGGAAACACAGATACATGGTGCGGGGAGACTCCGCTGAACGTGAGGGTTCCGGCTCTCAGCGGTCCAAGACCAGGGTAGTGTTAACCAGATATTACAAATGTAATATATGAACGATGATAGCGCCATTGATGTCAGATGTAGCCTGTGTCAAGTGGCTCCGGAAATGATAAATCATTTGTTTGCGTCGTGCCCAATATTAGCGCAGCGTAATTTTTAAAGTTGGCTGTATCAGAATTTTGCAAGACTCCCCTTTCCCGTCGGTCATAGTAGCTCACAAAATTCGCTTGAAGATTGTGTGGTGATAAATGACCAATCTATCATTGATGATGGACCAGATGTAGTCAATGGACCAGGTTTACCAGGCGCTGGGGCGTCTGTTGATAAAAGTTTAAGTAAACAGCCTTGGCAGCAGATCTAACAGCATTATGGAAGAGAGTCAGTCTCCAGGGTGGAGATAATCTTTTCTTATTACCTGTAACGGTACAGGACCTATACCGCAAAGTGTTGTTAGTGAGAGGTTGAGGTAGTTAGGACTCAGGAAAGCACTGCTTTCGAGGTACAGAGATAGTAGTAGCCATGGTGGATAGTGAGAGAAATGATGCGGGACAAACGGACTGTTAATTGGTCCCGATCTTCCCTCGCCGCTTGTAACATAAATTTATATATTTGAATCATATGCCTCCCTTGCTCTTATGCACGCCTCTCTCTATCAGCTTTAGTGAGTTATGATAAAATAATCGTATTTTATTGACAAAAATATATATATATCAACAAATTTACCTTTATGGCAGGGATAGCCCAATGGTTAGCGCGCTGGACTAGCAACGCGGAGGTTCCGGGTTCGAGTCCAGCTGTGCTGCCCTTAGATTTTCTCTTCCTAGAAGCTTCTACAGCTCACTGTCCGGTGATGGGTGTTGTCTGTAACAAGAGAACACTGTCCGGAGGCCGGCAGTGCACTGAGAAGGCCAGATATAATGATTTTGGTTCCAGGTACCAATGACCCTAGATGTTGACGGGCCTTAAATAAAAAGAATTACTTTTCTCAGTCCTCTTGGCAGGGAAATATCCGTGAGCCGGAGTCATATATTAACTTAAAAAGTGGAAAATAAAAAGAAATAATAAATAACTGAAAATTAGATAAAAATAAATAAATAAATAAATACAAAAAAAAATTCACAATTGTATCGGGAATAGTACAGTGATATGCAAACTGACCATAACAGATGTAAATGTTAGTCGTATTGTTGTATAAGGAAGCAAACAATAATTACGAGATTTACAATTAGATCTATTTAAAAGAAATATAAAAATGGACATAGAAGATTTATCCAAACCCAGAAAGTATGTACGCAATACTGTGAGTATTGGAACTCGCTCCTAAAATGTGGAATATATCCTTTACAGAGTTGAGTTCATTATCTCTCTATAAAACGTCTCAAACCAGCAAAGATACTGTGATAAAAAAAAAATTATTTATATGCCAAATTAAAGAATTATTTTCCTAATATAATGATCACTGTTCAAGTGTTTTGGTATTTATATTAGGGATCAGTTTGAATTAGTAAAACTGAAAAAGTGAACAAACATTCAACAAACAAAAAAAAAAAAAGAATAGGGTATTTTTAGAAGCTTTTCTTCATTATGAAACCCTAGTATTACTAAAAGGTAAATGCCCCATGAAGGTTGTTGCTCCATCTATTTTACTGAAGTGCTGCCAGAAGCTGTTTGCTAAAAACTTCATTTAATAGGAAGATAACTAGAACAAATATTTGTAAACGGATGAAGTCTAATGATTGCATTATATGTGCTTGAGTAGTTTTCTAATAATGTAGGAGAAGATTTGTTAAATATAATACAAACACACACACACACACACACACACACACACACCACACAAACAAATAGAAGAATTTCCAATGAAATCTTTTGATGATTGTGAAATTGAGGCAAAAGGTTTGAACAGAGAGATAGCGCCTCTAATGTGCGGTTAGAACACAATACCTCTGTACCTTTAGAACTTCCTTGTAATCTTTTCCTTTTTACTCCTCTTATATCCGGGTTTTCCAAATCCCAACACAACAGCAACTTCATCTAACAATCTCACTTCTCTTACACCTTTATCCCGGGGTTTTTAATTGAGATGTTCAGCAAGTATTACTACATCCTGTGATTGTTAGACTATTGTTCACGTAGATGAACAGGTAAGTTGTTCTCAAACTTTTCCTTTCACTTATTATTCAACTTACATATGGAAAGGATTCCTTCAACTTCAGAAAGTAAAAGAGATCTTCAAATTTTATAAATTCAGTTTCTACCGGAAATAGATGTTTCGAAGAATTTGTTTCGTCTTTTGAGAACGAAAAAATGTTTTTAGAGAATAGTCTTGTAGTGGAATCAATTGTCGTGATTCCTGAGGTATGAAGTTAGATGTCTTGAAGAGGGATTTATTAGGCGGAAGTTAGTTTAGAGAGTTATTGCTTGAATTACTAACACTGAATTTATAAAAGTAGAATATATTTTAACAATAATTTGAATGAGCCTAATGGTAACTACAATTAATATGATTTGATAAAAGTAAATAAATAATTTTAAGAGTTAAATATCAAATAATTTAAAATGATTATAATAAATAAACTAAGATGCACAACCACGAAAATAAGTATAATTTAAACCTTGTATAGGGATCTCGGAACTCAAGTATAACTGCTGGTTGTAAAATGATATAATGATGTGGCTACTCGTATAATGATGAATGATATAATGATCCCCTCTTCCAGTGGGGCGAAGTTTATATTAGTCTTACTCACACACTGTCAAGTGTGTAATTAAGTTCTCACACTAAGACATCTCTAGTAGCGTGCGACCTTGGTTAGGTCGGCGACCAGTGATTTAGGTCAGTGGCCAGATCTGGTCGCCCATCGGCGACTTTCAAAGACCAGGTGGCTTCTGTTCAATAGACAGGGCTTTATCGGTGCTTGTCTTTGATACCTTTGTATTGAAAAGGCAGTAGCCGGCTGTGGGGCCACTAGTTATAAATTATTCTTTCCTTTTGTTATATTCTGTGAAGGCTTTGACATTGCTGTGTCATTAAAGTCTGTATTGTATTTTATTTTATTGTTTTAATACATTCATTTCAGCATGATCCTTTTATATTTACATGGAATTCTCTAAATAAATATACGTTTCAAACATAAAATTAATTTCATTTTAATCATAGGTAAATTATTTTTAGCAATTTCAATTTATATTTAATTATTAAAGGAAACAAGATGAAATTAATTATTAAAATCGACATAACGTAACATAATAGAAATCTGAGGAAGTTGTTATTATAATAGTCTTTCAATGTCAAACTTCTCTACATACTTCACAACTCACTAGCTAAATCACGGTTCATCACTTCATTTTTGTTTGGAGGCAGCCACTTCTTCCAATCAGTATCGATCTGATGAATGCTGCTCGTATTTTCTCTAAATTTTGGCAGCGAAAAAAGAACTGATTCCAAATCAGCGTAGTATTGTTATCACAAGGGCAAGCTGCGCTCTCAATTATGATATTGAATCTGTTCAATTATGACCAGTTTCTACCATGCCCAGAAACTACCTGTATAAGCTTGCATCTCATGTTATTCTGAGATTTCCTGCGTAAAAGAACAGATCTAAAGCTTGATTTTCAATGATCCTCACATTCGGCAAACTATCAATTGCCAGGCTTCTTTTTTGCAGAGCTTTTCGGTGCGTGATAGTATGAAATTGGATAGAAAATATGTTGGAATTTTTAAATGGGAAAAATTGGTCAATGTTGGTAAAATACTGTAAAATAGCTTACGACCTTAGAAATAATTTATTAAATATATAATACTAGTATTAATTATTTACTTTGTATTTAACAGAGGCATACATTATTTTTAGTTTTTCATTTATTTATTTTATTATGCATTTGGTTCTAAGATATATTTTGGTTTCTTTTAAGTTAAATTGATAAGACTCCTCAGACAGCCTAGGCCAATGAGTCTGTCTTTATGTATTTACAAGTTAAGTTTTTGTAATCTTATAAAAATTATTAATAAAGACTTATCTATCTATCTAGTATGAAATTGACAGGTTTCTATATCTTAGGATGCAATCATGGCAAACTAGTCAGCTCTCGCGTTTCCATTCTGCCCGACATCAGCTCTCATGCAAGTCAGAACTATTTCAGATTGAAATTTTTTTTATGCATCTCAGAAGGAAATGTATTATTCTAATAACATGATTATTCCATACATGTTTCCTATCGAAATCCACACCGAGATGCTTCATCTCATTCATTACTTCCAACAACTCCTGATCTCGGAGATATAAGGAGAAATTAGTTGCGTTTGGTTTTCGAGAAACAGGTAAAATTTTTGATTTCATAGTACTGAATGTAATTTTATTTTTATTGGAATAATTATCAACGATAAGTTGGCAGCATTTAACTAGTACATATTATTAAGCTTCCTCTTTAGTGCTGCCTCACACGGCAATTGGATCATCTACAAAAGTAGTATAATCGCAATACTTTCTCATAAACTACGCTTCTTACACTAGGCTTCTAGCATATTTTCAATTATGAGGCTCGAGAATTCAGAAATTGTATTAAACGGTAGTCAATTTGCTTACAATGTTCAGTCAACTTTCAGTTAGGCTTGCCTGTACTGTAAATGTTTAATTAAACATGGGATTGAAAGGTAAACAAAGTGATAAGAGTGATCAAGTGAGGTGATGGGAGTGGGGGATCGCAAACCGAGAGAAGTGGTTGCAGTAGTAGTGCTCTATTTACTGGTAATACTGACCCGTTCACTGTTGTACTTAGCAAATTTGAAATTATATCACGAGAGTTGAAGGAGGAAATCAAAATTATTCCAACTGAAAATGGTGAGGCTATGAACGCTGTTACCACAAATTTACGAGTACAAGAAGCTGTCTCTCTCTCATGAAAGCCAACTTTCGAAAAAATAAATGAAGGAACTCACAAATTAATTAAAGAAGAAATATAGAAAATCAGAAAAGTTAATTGAGTCATTAAGGCAAGATGTCATATACCAATGTTCAATCCAGAACCGTACAATAATATGGTGAAAATCTCTAACTTGCTTCCATTTTTTGATTGGAAAAAATTACTATAAAAGAGATATGTTTAAAATATGAATGTAGCAAACAAGGAGTTTGTATTCTTTGTTACTCTATTATAGTTGATAATGAAATACAAAGTTAATTATAGCAGTTTACTAAGGATATATTATGAAGGGATATGCAAGGCAGTAGTTGCTTATGGGTAGCGACTTGGGACGATAAGTTAAATGGTTATCATGGAAAAGCATTGTTATCTGGCCACAGTAGGGGTGGTTTGAATGTTGATCAAGGCTTCTAGCCACAATTTCAAGAGATGCTGCGCTGCTGATAGCTGGCGTAGTGGTGGACGTACACTAGAGGTGGAAAGGAGGTGGGCGGCGTGCAGATTGAAAGCTCACAGAGAAAGTGGTTTTTGGTGGAGAGATTGCGGGTTGAAAAGAACACTGTACACTTCAATGTTGAGGAAATGGCAGTTAAGGTGGGAGGTTTCAGAAAAGGATCGCGGAATTTATTTTTATACTAGATGTGGAGTGGCTTAGTAAAGCAGGATGGTTTATTCTAGATTCCTATATAGCACATATGGTTAGTGGGCATAGAAACTTTGGGGTCTTATTTGGCTAGATTTAGAATAAAACAAGACTCTTGATGCACCCGTAGAATAGAGAAAATTTCACTGCATGTGATGTTCAATTGCAGGATGAACACAGGAAGCCATTCATTGAGTAATTGCAGAAAGTGGATGAATATGTAGAGATTAGAATGTAAAGATTTAGTTGGAATTAAAACATTCCAGAAGAGAAATATCTATATAATTTCATATTGTAACATATACATAAGTAACATATTGGAATATATATATATATACGTAGCTTAATATTGCAACGAAGAGAAAGGAGATAGAATAGTATTATTAGACTAGAATGTGAAATGTGAAAGTATTTATTTGGTAAATGAGTAGGTTTAGTTCAATGTGTGAAAGGAAATTAAAAAAGGAATAGCCAAAAACTAAGAAAAATGTTGTTTTTCATCCCCATGGAAGAAATATAATATTATATAATTTATATTAATATAATATATATTAAATGAGTAATATAATATTTTATAATAACCACACCCTGTTAAAGAAGTGCGGTGGCCCTGAATCCCAGAATGTTGTACCTAATAACCTACAACAACGCTTTTAATACTACATAAAAATCCACTCATTTCGGTGGGGGAAAAAAAAACCTTCTACAAAATAACAAGAATATAAGACCCGCGAATTGAGATAATTCATTTAGAACGATGTCGTAACTATGTGGAGAGATATATAGAACATCGGGTTTGTATAAATTGCATTAAATATGTTAGGAAATGAGAACAAAAACGTTTACAATTTGCTTGAAAAATGTTTTACTGTATGATGAATGAATGAAATATTTTAAAATATTTTTTTTTTTATTTTTTTTTTAATTAAAGTGCGTCAACATCCATAATTCTTAGTTCACTGCCAGCTTCTGGACAATTACAGACAACATACTCATTACCGGTCATTAAGCTGAAAAAGTTCCTTGGGCGAGAAAAATCTAAGGGTAGTAATGCTGTATTCAATTTTGGGACCTACGTGTTACAAGTTCAATGCGCCACTACTGAGCTAAGCCGTACATCTTTATTTTAAATTAAAAAACAAAAAAAAAAGTTCTGTTTTTTGAGTTTATTTCAAAAATTTAGTTTTTTAAAAAATGCTTTAATGAATGCTATGACAAGCCAAGTTTTGTGATATAAGCTTACATCCTGAACATTCCCCGTCAGACTAAAACCTGAAAAAAGTAAAGAATTTACATTGCAGCGCTAGTGTATTACTTCTTTAAATATTCGAAGATGTCCAAATTATACGTACCTACTGAATATAAGCTGTTTTATATGAAAGGAAGCGCACTGGACTAGCAAAGCGGAAGTCGCGGGTTCGAATCCAGCAGTGCTGTTCTTGGATTTTCTCTTTATAGGAGCCTCTACAGCTCACTGCCTGGTGACGGGCATTGTTGTAAAGAATGAACCTAGCTCGGAGGCCGGCAGTGTACTGAGAAGGTTCCGAGGGACAATAAATCTTTCAGGTCGCAGTTCATTATCCCTTAAAAAAATCTATAAAAAAAAAAAATGTGAAAAAATACAAATACAGTTCACACAAGCCTTATGAACTCACCGGTGAGACTCCGAGTGTTTATAAATAATAAGTTATTATGCCGTCATAAGAGTGGGCCGAGACCGTTCAGTCTTCTGAGCTCCTGATATCTTTCTACTAATCCGTATATTATATAAATGGACCAAGCTGGGAAACTAATGGATTCAAGTAATTTAGAAAGGGGGACATGAAACATTTTATATTCAGTAATGACGACTTCAAATATGAAAGAAATCGAGATCTCAGATACAGGAATAGGTTTGACGTAATATAATAAAAGGGAAAATTTTCTGAGTATATTCGTTTGGGCGTAGTTAAATCCCAATGTCCAATAGTTCATCTACAATGTTTTGAGTGCTATTTATGTTATTTATCATTTTTATAAAGATTGATATACTGTTGTAATAGTAATTGAGATCGTGAAAAAAAATATAGTGTTATTAGTTTAAATCGCTGGTTATGTGAATGGATTCAAGGTGAGATGTTTGTCAATATATTGATCCTGAGTACGTGGTCTGCACATGGAATTGAAAGTATAGGGGGACTATATTATAGTCTGTCTTGGGTAAAAATCTGGTGTGAAACACTCAAAAGAATTTCTCTTACTCCAATTTACATTGTTACATAGTCTGTAATTTTTCGAGCTCTAATATGTAACGCCCATTCTTATTATAATGCATTAGTTTAATTGAACTAATAATTAGTTCGTTTAATTTCTTTTGTGTTGTTGCGAGAAACTAGATTTTGATTGAGTTCTAGCGCAGATTTCCATCTTTATAAATACATACTCCGCATTAAGTTCAAAAACGCTGAAAAAACTGTTCAGTAAAAACTCACTTCCGGTCAACCGATTTTCTTTAAAACTCGAAATTTTGACAACATATTTAATAATTATGTAGATTGCTAGAATTGTGTAATAAACAGAAATACACTTTATATACGTAAACATAAACCCACCCTTTCACCGAAGTCCACCTTAAATTAATTTTCCCAGGGAAATGTTAGAATTGCAAATTATAGCTCTTATTAAACGTAATTGATATTTCATATTTAAAGAAAATCATTGAAGTCGTTTTTGAGAAAATCGCCAAAAAGTGAAAAAAAAAACTATTCAGTAATGTGGTACTTCCGGTTGGAGAATTTTGGCAGAAAACTTACTGTTGGATTTCATGGTGATACCTAAACGGTTCTGCGATTTTTGTTTTTGTTTTTGAGCGATGCCATTTTCTAAAATCCACTTTTTTGGACTTAATGTACCTCAAAATGGATATTTCCGGTAAAAACTTGATATTGAAAATTTTACACGTACGTATTTAAAGAAAGAGAAAGTAAAAATTATTTATTCGCTGTTGGCCTCATTAATTTTCATTTGCTATTTTTTTTTTTTTTTTAATTATGGTTCCACGAAGCTTCAGAGTTTGGAGATGAGTTACTAAAACAAGAACGGGGTCGCCTTGGAGTGATCGGGGTTCATGCGGAGAACGAGGGCGTTTATAGATGAATGAATCAAGATTTTATTTGTATATACACAGTTACATTTTACAGCAAGTGTCTCAGGCCGTCTGCTTATATACACAAAACCCTATACAAATAAAACTCAAATTAAATGATTTACAAATTAAGGAACGAAAATTTAAAAAAAACTTTAACATGAAGTTGACTCAAAGCAAAACATGCTTCAAACGCTTGTGTTTATATCTTTTATAATTCATTGTCTTTATATTATCGTCAACAATGGTATTAATGTGACTGTGAACGCTGAGTTTACAAGATTTTATAAATTCTTCAGTTAATTTATAAACAGCGGTGGATATACTGGCAACGTCCAACACAGCATGCATATCGCGGTCCACCTAGGAAAAAAGCCAATCAGCCATATACACTCATTTTGCACTTTTTGCAGTTTATTGTAATTAGTAGCACAGGGTGTTAGACCAGACCGGAACAGCGTATAGTAACACAGGGTGAATGTATACAAAATATAATAATTTTTTATCACAAATATTCAGTTGCGAGTTCCTGTTTAGTAGAGAAAATAAATTATAGATAAGACCCAATGACCTATCGCTGACTGTATTTATGTGTCTAGTGAACGTTAGCCTAGAGTCAAGAATTAGACCAAGATACTTCACTTCCTTCTTCCAGGGAACTGAGTTACCGTTAATTTTAACAAATTTATTGATTACAAGCCTTCTACATGTAAACAAAATAGCCTCAGTTTTGGCTTGATTGGGTCATATCCTCTATTTTTTAAAATATTTAAACCTTTTTTCTAAAGCTATTGTGAGATGGTTCAGAGATAGTATCAACTCTGAAGGACGATATAAAAAAAAAGCTATGTCATCGGCATAGAAAGCACAACTAGCTTTGAGCTTTAGTTTAGTGAGGTTGTCAATATATAAATTAAAAAGCGCTGGCCCCAGAACAGAGCACTGGGGTTTATAGATGAAAATAAGATGGAATAATGAGATGAAAATAATATTATTATTATAATTAGATATAATAAGCAGGATTCACTCTGAAAATGACCAAATAATAATTTAATCTAAAAAATTCCAATCATTTATATTCAATATCAAGTTTTCACTAGTTCAAACTTGATATTCCGTTTAGGTATCACCATGGGATCCGACAATACGTTATGTGTCCAAATGTCTCAATCGGGAAGTACCACTTTACTGAATGTTTTTTTTTTTTTTACTTTTTGGAAATTTTGTCGAAAGCGGCTCCAACGATTTTCAATAAAATTTTTACTACACATACAAAGATGTACAACATTTATTTGAAACATTTCTCCCGGTAAAATTCATTTAAGGGTACTTTTGCGGGAAGGGTGGAGTTAGGATTTCCTCTAATGTGCTATTTTAGTTGACTTAACAATTCTACCGTCTAATACAATTATTAGAAATAAATAAATTGCCAAAATTCCTAAATTTCAAGAAATTTAGTAAACCGGAAGTGCGTTTTTACTCAACAGTTTTTCAGTTTTCGTGATTTTCTCCATAAAAGCACAGACGAATTTCATTAAATCTGGGTAGACTAACTATAAAATTTGTCAATTACAATTTTGTAAACTGCACTAAGAGAAAGTTGTGTGAGTGTTCGTCATTAGATTTTTTTTTTTTAATTTCACAATGCGTGATAAATTGTTTCCAGTTCTTGTGCTTCTAAAAATTAAGAGAAATTGAAATTTCATCAAAATGGATGAGACTGTTAATCCATTTAGTCACATACTCAGTGGTGATGTGATTTCACATATCACTGATTAACTTAGCATATACTTTCCTTTAATCAATAACCAACCAATTAGAATGGGAAGTACATCTGCAATAATCAACTTTGTGTTTCTTATTTCTGAGAGCAGAAAAAAAAAACAATCAGTAAATCTAAATATGTATATTTTCAATTTTTTGTTGGCTAATCTGTCTGGTGTGATAGGGTAAACAAAATGAAAAGCACAATTTTTTTTCGTTTTTTTTAATTAAAAAATATCTGATGTGAAACACACTCGCACAACTTAAAATTGTAATTGACAAATTTTATATAGATAGTAAGTATAACAGATTTACGAGTTATGAAATTCGTCGATGTTATTATGGAGAAAATCGCGAAAACTGAAAAACTGTTCAGTATACACGCACTTCGGGTTTACTAATTTTCTTGAAATGCATAAAATTGGCAACCTATTTATTTCTAATTGAATGGTTAAGAGAATGTATGAAGACCGGCCCGAAGGAAGAAGAAAGTTAGGAAGGCTGAAAAGAATTTGGCTGGATGATGTCGGAGATGATCTCAGAATGTGGGAATAAGAGGATGGAGGACGAAAGCACTGGATAGGGAAACTTGAGGAAAGATTACTCTGGACACCAAAGCCCTGCAACTGCACAAAAAAAAAAAAAATTATTCCTAATTAATTGTATTTGATGGTAGAATTGTATAATCAACTATAGCATTTTAGAGGAAAAAATGTCCCCGCCCCTTCCCAAAAAGCCTCCTTAAATTACTTTACCCGGAGAAATATTTCAACTAGAAATTGTTGCTCTTTATATGTGGGTAGTTCATATTCTTGGTTTAAAGAAAATCGTTAGAATTGCTTTTGAGACAATTTAAAAAAAAAAATGAAAAATCTATTCGGTATCTAAGTGGTATATGGCAAAATGGTGAATTAAAAAATAATCGAAAATGTAAAAATTTTATATTTCGATATTACTATAAAATTGAAAATAAAATTCGTAATTTTTTGCTTCTTAAATTATTTCACTTAAATTCCAGTAATATCACCTAATCTCTCACTAATAGATATTTCTTTGACAATACAGTAGTATTGCCAGTTTTGACACAGTCAAGTTCCGGTTTGACCACATTGTTTATTTGTAAGCGAGTGTGTCAACTGCATCAGAATTATTGTTAAAGGGACTTTAATTAAGCGTTAGATATTACAGTTTTTTCTAAAGCAACTAAAATTATTTTAAAGAAAGTTTATATACATAAGTAATACAAGCAAATCTAAGAAAACATTGTCTATTGAAATGGGGGAAAGTTATCTTCAGCAAGGTTGTAAGAGCATGATTTAAACTTAAACAAAATTAATAAATAATGTTTATGTCATTGCTAAATTAATTTAGAAATGTTAAAACAAATCTTCAATTTGAGAATTCCTAATTTAATTTTACTAATTTAATATATTTTAACTAAAATTTAATTTACAATTGCCTATTTAAATTGTCAGGCCTTAAAATTATAATGAGTTGTTTGTACCGCAATGCCTAGAGGAGTATTAAAAGAAAAAGAATTCTTTGTTGGTCTACGTTTAGGGTACCATTGGTACCCTTCGTCAGGGCTCCTGTAATGACATAGCAATGTCAAAGCAATGTCAAGCGGTTCCAGCCAGCCGCTACCTTCACAAAATATAACAAAAAGAAAGAATAATTTATAACTAATAGCCTCAGCCGGCCGCTGCCTTTTCCAATACAAGGGTATCAAAGACAAGCACCGATAAAAACCCTTTTTATTGAACAGAAGCCGATTCAAGGCTACCGGTCCTTGAAAATCACTGATGGGCGACCAAATCTGGCCACTGACCTAAATCACTGGTCACCGACCTTACCAAGGTCGCATGCTACGAGAGATGTCTTAGTGTGAGAATTAGTTACACACCTGACAGTGTGTGAGTAATACTAATATAAACATCACCCGCTGGAGGAGGGGATCATTTCATCATTCATCGATCATTATTATTACACCAGTAACATCAGTATATCAGTATTATCATTACATCAGCAGTTATACTTGAGTTCAGAGCGCGTCCCTATACAAGGTTAAACTTATAATTATTTCATAGTTGTGCATATTAGTTATTTATTTTAATCATTTTAAATTATTTGTTATTTAACTCTTAAAATTATTTTTTTACTTTATCAATTCATATTAATTGTAATTACCATTTCACACATTCAAATTATTGTAAAAATATAATCTATTTTTGTAAAATCAGTGTTTAGTATTTCGAGTCTAAAATCTATAAACTAACTTCCGCCTATTAAATCCCTCTCCAAGAAATCTAACTTCATACCTCAGGAATCACGACAATTTATTGATTCCACTACACTCCTGATACTCGAAACGAGAGCAACAAAGAATTCTTTTTCTTTAGAAACTCCGCTGGCCATTGCCGTACAAACATCTCATTATAATATAACTTTTTAAAGATTAAAAGTAGTTTTCTTTCTAGACATTAAAAATCTAATTTTAGCAGAAATAATTATCACATTAGATGAAATAAATTTCTCACTTTTTGTAAAAATAAAAATTGAAACGGAAGCATTATAAGTGGAATGAAGGATACTGATAACATGAGGCAAAGGAGGCAGGAATGATCTATAGGTTGAAAAAAAGAACAATGACAAAAAGTAATATTTGTCTGCAACAAAGTGGTACATAGTGTGACAATATTAAATTAAAAGTAGTGAGTCAAGTGCTATTTTTAAACACGAATGACAATAATATGTAAAAAGCAGTCAATTATATAATCATTAATTCCAAATACCAAAATCGAAGAAAAATGTTAGTTTTATTATTTTATATTAGTTGCAGCAAAAGTGAGTTATAAGTGTGTTTTTCACATTAGATTTTTTAAAATAACGAATGCTTAATTCTTTATGTTTATATCCATCAAAGTGTTGGCAAGTAGTAAGCTCTCTGTGCCCCTCGTGTGAAGTACGTGAAGATTATAAACATCTCGTTATGACCTGTAGTAAACATCAGTCGGACAGACTAATCTTCAAAGATAAAATCAAAAAGCACTTTCAAGAGAGTGCTACATATGAGGAAATTTTATTTTCTGATAACATAGAAGCGCTCAAGGTATTATACGAATTCACAAATAAAATTCTACAATCATGAAAGTTAGGAAGCACTTTTCAAATAAAATTACTAATTCAACCGGAGTTATTTATTATCTGTTACAATATTAAATATTTATGACGCTGCTGGCTGTATGGCTAAAGGCTAATGCCAAAAAAAAAAACAAAAAAAAAAAAAAAAAAAAAAAAAAAAAAAAAAAAAAAAAAAAAAAAAAAAATATCCATCAAAGTGGTATCAATTAAAAAGTTACTTCTGATTAACTTAAAATATATGGTTATAAATTATATGGTTATTATATATAGTTAAAAATTTAAATATAGGTTTATAGAGATTATCATTCATTAAACCACATCACACAAGTATATATATTTATCTATTATAATCCATATTTATTTATGTATATATTTGTTTGAATTTAAGGAATTCCGTATACATCATAGGAACGTATGACATTCTAACTAGAGTTATTCACATTATTTTAGAGAACGTAAGAAATTCAAAAACTTCAAAACCATCAACCCACATACGGTTATTATGTGGATACCAACAATTCCCATGTGGTATAATAGAAATATCAATGCTATTTTCATCTTTAGGATGGCCTGACGTACTCTCTGCTTGCTTCAAGGAAATATCTAAACCCTTTTACTAAACTCTTCTTGGAAGATCAAAGGATATAAGGAGGGTAGGAAGATTCCATGGGTAAGTGTTTGTTAGTTCATCTATCTTGTGTTATCTAAGAAGATATGACGTAAATTTCCGAATAACTATAATACATTATTCTCTCTTTTACTGAGTGCATTATTATCAGAACTTCGAAAATGAGATTTCAGAGAGACATTATGTTTGGAAGCCAACTATTTATGAAAAAGTGGTTTGCACTAAGTGTATGTATATGTGTATGTATGAAAGTAGAAAAGCATAAGAAGAAAAGAAAAATGTTAGAAAAATACACTGGTATAAAACAGTTATATGACCTTTCCTTAGATTAGATTAGATTGTTGTAGGGTATTATTGCACTGCGACCTGAAAGGTTATTGTGTCACCCCCGCCCGGACTCTTCTCCAATGCACAGCTGGCCTCCACTACAAGCAGCATTCTCTAGCTACAGACAACACTGCCAATCACCGGACAGTGAGTTGTAGAGGCATCTAGGAAGAAAAAAATCTAAGGGCAGCATGCTGGATTCGACCCGGGACTTCCGCGTTGCTAGTCCAGCGCACTACCTCTGAGCTAATCCGTTCCTTCACCCTTGGCTTTCGCCAATGAACTAGGGACGGAGACCCTAGTTTGCGTACTATGTTTGTCCTTGTCATTCCCTGTAAAATGTAGAGGGTATGTAGTTTAAGTGTATTGTTTTGATGAAGTGCATGGAACATTGAGCTATGGTAACCCGTGGGGTCGCTACTTCCCAAGTAACTGCATGCAACAGATACCTCTTGCGGACACGAACTTTCCTTACTGCAGTTAATACAATTTACAAAATGACAAATTTGCTTCAAACAGATTTTTATTTACAGCTAACAAAAATATAATATTGCTGGGTATACAAGTAGGTTTTCCCCACATAGGCACGGAGTACTAGAACATGACATCAGAAGTCCTGAGCTTAAAGAAATCACAAAATAAATCTGAATAACACTTGATGTCCCTGATTCTCCAAAATTCACATTAAAACAATTTTTCTACAAAAATATTTCAAATAAAAGTGATTAGTTTGTAATTGAAAAGTTTGCATTTCATGATATTATTAAAACAAAACAAAACAAAATCATGGAAGTCATTTCTGAAAAAATTCGTTTACCGTGATTTTTAGTCGGACGGGCGATGTTATGCTCCCCACTATAGACCATTTTCTTGTCAGGCCGCACTAAGGGCTTTGAGTAAGCCATGGTGGAGTTCGAAATTAATGGGAGAATGTAGGAGAAGGCTCAATGCTTTGGCTCGGAGCGGTAAGGTGCGTCTCTGTTGGATTCCCGGACATGCGGGAATAGAGGGCAATGAGAGGGCGGATCAGTTGGCTAGGGAGGGATCGTCATTACCATTTTGTGGTCCTGGACCAGCCCTTGCCGTAAAAAAGAAGTTTCGTGATAAACAGATTAGACTTTGGGAGATGAGAGTCTTGGAGAAATGCTGGAGAGACACGCAGGGATGCCTCCAAGCTAAAAGATTTATAAAAGCAAGTAAGCAGGGAATTTCGGAGTATTTACTGTCCCTCAGTAGGACAGGTCTGAGGACCTTGGTGGGGGTAGTGACTGGACGACACACTTGGGTGTCTAGTCACTTGTTTAACATAGGGAGGACGTCTAGTCCCATTTGTCAGAATTGCGACGACGGAGTCAGGGAAACGGTGTACCACTACCTATGTCAGTTCCACGTTTCGCTGGAACTAAGTTTCGCGTATTTGTGAGGGTTCCACTCTCGCAGGATTGCCTGGGCGAGTTGGAGTTTAGGGATATCTTGGAATCTTGCAGATTAACCAGTAAGCTACCGGGGGAGATCAATTAAGGGAATGTGGGGGTTATCGAGGGGATAAAAGCTACATAGGCTTAGATCCCACGCCATTAGGCACCCGGAATAATAATAATAATAAATAGACCATTTCTTACTATTATACGGTTCCATCATCTATATAATATTAAGTACAATTAAAGGGAAGGGATTAGCTCAGTGGTAGCGCGTTGGACTAGCAACGCGGAGATCACGGGTTCGAATCCAGCCGTGCTACCCTTAGATTTTCTCTTCCTAGGAGCCCCTACAGCTCTCACTGTCCGGTGATGGACAGTATTGTCTGTAACAGGAGAACACTGTCCGGAGGCCGGCAGTGCACTGAGAAGGCTCCGGGCGCAAATGACCACAGATGTTGAGGCGCCTTAAATAAAAAAAAAAGTACAATTAAATGTGTTACAGAAAAATTATGATTTAAAAAAAAAAAACACCGGTTGACTGCAAGTCAATGTGAACTGTTTTTGTTTATTGTTTTTTAGTTTTCCGCGGTTTTCTACATGAAAACATCAACGAGCCTTCATTAAACTCGCTAAACCAATTATTATACTGCAAAGACAGTTTACTTTTGTTTGTAATTTTTTCAAGAAAATTGATTTTTGAGGGGTTCTTGGGGGGGAGTTAGAAGGTTCTCATACTTCTCTCAAAATAGTCGTTTTTATTAATTTCAGATTTTCCCGTTGATATAACTTTTAAGACATGTAACATTTATTAAGCGTTATAGGTTTAAAAAAAAATAATAATAATATCCATTATAACTATGTAAATTGTGGTAAGAGAAACCGAGTGTTTTTTCTTTTTAAAAGAAAAAGGAGATCTAAGAAAAGAATCTATCTGCTTAACCAGCATATTCTGTTGTTTTTTTAAGTGGAAAACCAATTCCCCTATTGCCTTAGAATGTTGCACGAGAGAGTAAATAGAGAATAAAAGTAATATCCTGAGAAATGAGAGAATTTATTGAAAGAAACATAAATATATTGATTCCCAGCCCACCATACACTAGCGTATACATGCAAACTATGTAATTTCGTAGGTAAATACTTAAAATTTGTGTAAGAAAAGTTCATAAATTAATATTGTTTGTATAATATTAGTTAACACAACTAGCAGGGACATCAGATTAACAAATTTCATAATACACACAAATTATCATAAAGGAAAGAAATATACATACGTATATCTATGTAAAGCTTAGTGTTTACTTAGGATTGATTTTTCAACTAACGATTTCTAACGAAGTGAAACAAGAACTAAACTTAATAACTTAACTTAAGGCACAATAAGATAAACCTAATTATTCCTCAGAGACATTTTCCGTGGTAGCCTGCTTCATTTTGTGGTCATCGACTTATTATACTAAGTCTCTGCACGAGTCTGTGTTGGCACACTGTCTGAAGAACGCATCCTGAAGATGGGCGAACGCCCGAAACCGGTCGATGACCACAAAATGAAGCAGGCTACCACGGAAAATGTCTCTGATGCTTTCCAGCTCTGCGGAACCAACCACCACAACTAATTATTCCTGTTTATTTACTACAACTTGGAATCCACAGTTGATGGGGTAAAAATACAAGTAAATAAAATAAATAAGGTATGTGAAAAGAATGATTTCATCAATGAACGTTATCCAATTCTTTCTTGAATTATAATATAGAATTCATTTTTGAAAATTTGCACCATAGCAATAAATTCCTGTTATAGCAGCCCTTAAAAGATCAGTAAAGGCCCTTTTAGCAGTAAAGTATTAACAATAGAAAAACATTGTTTCTTAAATGACATAATTACTAGAACAAAATTGGCATTCATTTAAATTTCATTACACATTCATCATCTTTGGGAAGGGATTAGCTCAGTGGTAGCGCGCTGGACTAGCAACGCGGAGATCACGGGTTCGAATCCAGCCATGCTACCCTTAGATTTTCTCTTCCTAGGAGCCACTACAGCTCACTTCCGGTGATGGACAGTGTTGTCTATAACGGGAGAACATTGTCCGAAGGCCGGCAGTGCACTGAGAGGGCACCGGGCGTAAATGACCACAGATATTGGACGCCTTAAAATAAATAAATAAATAAATAAATAAATAAATAATTCATTATCTTAAAAAAAAAAAAAATTAATAAGAAATTAATTCAAATTTAAAAAAATTAATAAATATTTCCTTTAAATGAACTGTAAGTACGGTAAAGCATATTCAAACAGAGATATAGAGACGGTGCAAATGAATTTTTATTATGTCTGTGCCTTATTAATATTATTTTTATTATGCCTATACCTTATTAAAATATTTTTAACAAAAACATATTTTATGGAGTGATGAATGTTAAGCTACGAATAATGGATTATTGAATTTCAATAATGATGGATTATTGAATTTTGAGGTAGAATTTCCCGAATGTGGGCACATGAAAATCCAAATATTACATATCGGAAACGGGGTCAGACAATAATTTTTGATATATATGTGTGGTGCAGCCTAATAGGGGATCAACTTGTAGGTCATCCATATTTTTACAATGAAATATTGAACGCAGTCAGGTATCCTCATTTTTTAAATGAAGTTTTCCCAGGTCTGCTTAAAAATGTCCCTGTAGCACACAGATGAAATAATGACTTTGAACAAGAAGGATGTCTAGCTGATAATACGAGCACAGTAAGGTGTTATCTAGATCGCTCTTATTAGAGTAAATGGATTGGCAGGCACAGTCCTAATCAGTGACCCGCTCGCTCTCTTGACCTGATGCCTCTGCATTAATTTTTTTAGAGTTTACTAAAAAAATAAAGTTTTTGACAATTTAAAGCCAACCTTTGGAAGAACTTGAAAATAAAATTTCTGAAGCCTGCGAAGAAATCCATCCGAATTCTGTAATGAGTGCAGCAGACAATGAAAAGTGAACAAATAAAACGCGTTTGTGCGTATTTATGATGGTGTCCATTTTGAACAGCTAATCCGAACATGTTTTTGTCTTTTTGACAATAATGTGGAAAACAATGCGGAATAATAGTGAAATGTATTTGGTGAAGATGTTGTGTGTTTGTAGTAGCGCGAGATTTTGTTAATATTTTAAATGTATCTTAGTGCAGTGAAAAGAGTCAGGTACTATAATTTGGGGTCATTGCTATTAGGGAAACAAAGGCACAAACCCGTTAGGCCAACTCTTTTGTAAATGAAAATCCCACCGCTGCCAACAATGAAATGTTTTTGGTGTGGTGTTGTTGTATGTTTGTAGTAAACGAGCGGTTTAGTAAAAGGGCTTGTAAGTGTATATGTTTAAGAGAGAAGTATTAGTAATAAACAAGAGAGTACCACTGTTTTTAAAATAAATGTATTATTCTCTAAGCAAATTTAAGTATTATACTATATCTTAATAATTCAGATCTTTATCTAGAATAAAGGCAAATCTCGCATTAGTTTAAGAGGGCGATTCCTGAAGTGTGTGTTCTGGCTTTGGTAGCAGAATGCAGACTATCTTGTTTGAAGGCAGAGTGCAGACTGTCCTGAAGGAATGCTCTCTCTAACAAAACAGTTGGCCAAGTCGCATTGTATTAATTTAACGGATTTTTGTGCCTTTGTTTCCCTAATAGCAATGACCCCAAATTACTGTACCTGACTCTTTTCATTGCACTAAGATACATTTAAAATATTAACAAAATACTATTTTCGATACTATAAAATATTCTAAACTATTTTATAAAACTATTATTTTCTTTTATTTCTTTCCTCCACTACAATAGCAACCAAAAGATCAAGAATGTCTATACATTAAAAACTAAATATATCAGCGAATATTCAACCGATATTTTTCGACTGTTAACGAATATAAATGGATTATTAATCTTGCTTATAGTTTTTAATAAAATGTTCGTTATCAATCGCAAAGACCATTGGATATATCTCATTGGATATTTCTCTTTTTAAACGAATAACGTGCTTAGATCTCCCAGTGACCATTTGGTAATATATATTAACCGAAATGGTTCTATTCAAATATTTTATTCACTTTATATTATTCATTTTATTTTTACCCCACCAAAACCGTGGTTACTTACAGTTAAAATAACGGAATAACCATTTTTTATGAAAAAAAAATCTACTTTAGGGAATCGTTAAAAAAGTATTAACTCCAATTTGAAATCAAAAAGTTGGCCTCGAAATCTATTATTCCTGTAGCTTAAAAAAATATTTCATCACATATTTGGAATTCTTGAAAAAATTAAGTAGGGAAACGTTTGGATTTTTTCTATCTGACATATTTTCCAAGAGAAGTGGATGGTGTATGTTAAAATTATTGTTTAATTTTGTTTATTTTGTTTAGTTAATTATTGTTTAATTAACTAACAATAAAATATTATAAAATTAAGTGTCATAAAATGTTTACTGAAATATGTCGCACTTTTTATTTTTTATCTTCATTATTCAGCGTCTCACCAAATGTCATAAAATCAGCCGGTTTTTGTTATTATAGAAACAAGGAATTGAAAATCAGCATTTTGCTTTAATACTTGATAATCACCGTTAAAGAGGCAATTTTATAATTTTCTGACACGCTCGCGACAGAATAACCAAATACACACGAATATCTTGCTTATAGGGTTTTAATAGAATGGTTGAGGGAAGGGATTAGCTCAGTGGTAGCGCGCTGGACTAGTAACGCGGAGATCACGGGTTCGAATCCAGTCGTGCTGCCCTTAGATTTTCTCTTCCTAGGAGCCCCTACAGCTCACTGTCCGGTGATGGACAGTGTTGTCTGTAACGGGAGAACACTGTCCGGAGGCCGGCAGTGCACTGAGAAGGCTCCGGGCGCAAATGACCACAGATGTTGAGACGCCTTAAATAAATTAAAAAAAAAAAAAAAAAAAAATAGAATGGTTGGTTCTTATTCACAAAGACTACTAAAAATCCTATTCCTTGAAAAATACTTTTCAAACAATTAAAAGTCTTAGTTCTTCCAATAAAAATTGTAATTTATTTATTTATTTATTTATTCACATATGCACGGGTAGCAGCCCTTAACAAAAATTGTACTGTTAACACATATAATATAAACAACAATAAACAATTTGATTATAACAATAGATATAATATAAAATATTTCTAATATTGCATTTCGACTAATTGGACTAGAAATACATAAATACTGACTTGAAAAAATACTACAAGCAAATACATATTAACAAAAAAATAAATACCAAATATATACATAATATAAATAATATGTTATAGAGAAGTGTATAAAAATTCGCATTTAAACTATGAGCGGAAACGCGGTAAAAGTTGGGGATTAAACCCGAAGATGACTCTGTGGATTTATACCTGTGTAGTGAGACCAATGGTAACCCACGGGGCGGTGGTGTGGTGGACAAAGACCTTGCAGATGGGGGGTCGGGAGCGCTTGGAAGTATTCAAAGGTGGCTTGCCTGTAGTACGACGGGTGCTATTGATGGAATACCCCCACGCGCCTGGAGGTCTTGTTACACCTCTCCACCACTCCACATTCAAGTCCAAGGCGTTGCAAGAGCAGTTGTGGCACGACTACAACCAGGGACCAAGCGCCCCAGTCTATCCCAGCGATACTGGGAATGGACCAAGACATATAATCGGGAGGAGCTGGAGGCGGACCCGATTCTTGGGCATGCCTACGGACATAATGACTCCTAGGTATGAATTTCAAAACAACCCTCAAAGTCTGATTTAGACAGAGGGTGCATGGAAGAATGGGCCGCCAATTGCAGGTGAATCTACTGTTGGTACACGGCCGGGTCCAAGACGGAAGATGGAGTGGGAGCCGGCGTGACGGGGCTCGTCCGGGATGTAATATCTCGGTGAGCCTGGGAAGGCTAGCTACGTCTTTCAGGCGGAGCTAGTCGCGATTATTATCTGCGCCGCCGAAATAAGAAGACGGGGAGTGCATAACTCCAGAGTGTCGTAATTTATTCGGATTAGCCAGGCAGGCTGCTCTGCGGGCAATTGACTCATGGGAGATCAGCTCAAGGCTGGGTTGGGATGCCTAGGTGCAATAAGGGAAATCAGTAGTAGCCATAAAAGGTTCTTCAGGTTTGGTACACGGGCACTGGGTCACAGCGGCAATGATGGCGGCGGACCCCTGGCCCGGGAGGGTTCAAGGGAGCGATTGTCGGGCCGGAGCCGTTCTGTGGTGTCTCAACAAGATGCTAAGGAGTGCATCCATAAGCCTAGGGATGCAGGACCGATCAAGGAATGGTGGCGTCAAAACCCATGCCAGAGACGGGAAAATTTATCTTAGATATCGCCAAGCTAACTGCAGAATTACTCAAACTAGCCCGGTGGGGGGCCATAAGGATAGAGTTGGCATTCTCACTGGCCACTGTAGATTAAATAAGCACATGCATCGAATGGCTGGCACCGGATGCATGTGCAGGTTTTGTCAGGAAGAAGAGAGACGGCACTGATGTGGTATGTCAGTGCGAGGGGCTGGTCTGGCTAAGGTACCGCCCTTTGGTAAAGAGAAAGTGGTGCCAACAAGCCTCAGCAGGGCCCTCTCTCGGACATATTGTCTTCTAAGGCAAGCAGGAATCGAGAGGGTGCTCTGATTGAACATCCTGGGAGCCCCCCCCCCCCAATTCCACAGTCGGTTACGGACCGGATAGGGGGAGGGTCTTCAACTAGGGGGGTTGCCCACAAATAGATCCTTGGGTGTGTCGGGGGCGTAGGCGAATAGCCAATTCCCCCGTAGAAGTTATCTAATCTATCTATGAGCGGAAAAAAGATAACTTACAGAATACAAATATTTACTTTTACAAGAAAAAATGGTTAATTAATTGTAAGATTAAGATTTCTATTTTTTTAATAAGTTTTAATGTCTGTATATTCAGCAAGAAAGAAAGTGTCAAGTCAATCGAAAATCTATTGAAATTTAGTAAATGTTTGTAATGGGGCTATTGAGGGTACAATTTTTTGCACATGTATTTCAAAAAAATTGGGATTTTCTGGAGTTAAAAGTTGGCACTTTGTACACACTTATTGTTAATTAATTGTAAGATTTCTAATTTTTAATAAGTTTTTGAATTGTCTAATATTCAGCAAGAGGGTGTCAGAGTCATCCGAAAATCTATTGAAATTTCGCATAATGCGGTTAGTTGGGCTATTATAGAGGTACAAATTTTTTGCAAATGCTATTCCAAAACTGGCACTTTAAGATTTACTCGTATGTAACTAAGGAGCTGTGGATTGTCAATATAATTATTTATGAGTTTATACAAGAATATTATATCAGAATTAGCTCTCCTCTGCTCGAGAGATTGGATATTAAAGGTTTCCATAATGTTCTGATATGGTATGTCGCTGTAATCGTAATCCAATCTAACCCCAAGTGTTTTTAAAATTTTATGTTGTACTTTTTCAATTCTATTGATGCCAGTATTAAAATAGTATTAAAATAATTATACCTAAGTCGCGTATCGAATTGGGCCTCTCTAGTACAATACCATTAAAACTGTAGTCATTTATTAGGGTTGTATTTCTTCTGGTAAAAGACATGTCTTGACATTTGTCAACATTTAGGACCATACCATTAAAATCACCTGAAATGTAATTAGTGTAGTTGTGTTGTAGAGTAGTGGTAGTGTAGTACGAGTGGTTTAGTAAAAGGGCTTGTAAGTATATATGTTTAAGAGAGTGAAGTATTAGTAATATTCAAGAAATCACCACTGTTTTTAAAATAAATATATTATTCTCTAAGCAAATTTAAGTAAATTACAATATCACAATTATATCTTAATAAATCAGATGTATATGTAGAATAAATGCAAATCTCTATCACAGGCACTGAGTTTGAGAGAGCGATACCTGAAGCAAGTGTTCTGGCTTTGAAAGCAGAATGCAGACTGTCCAAAAGAATGCCCTCTCCAGCCATGGATTTTCTTTTACAAAAGAGTTGGCCTAACGGGTTTCTTTAATTGCCTTTGTTTATTTAATTGCAATGACCTTATATTTCAGTACCTGACTCTAAATACACTCTTTTGAAGGTAAATTCACTATTTATTTTCCAAAACTGCTTCACTTAAATATTGTCAAAATTCACTCAACTATTTTTCGTAACTATTATTTTCCATTTCTTTCTTCCACTACACACCACTCGGATAAATTTGTAATAGCTTCCTTTAAATGCAATGTATCCTCTATGGTTTTTTATTTTTTACGTAAATGTAATATACGCTGACTCACCTGGGCCTTGCTCATATGAATCGCCACATCTTCCTGGTATGGCGTCAACATTGTTTTCGTGGCCTTCTGAAGAAGTTCCTGCATTAAACATGTCCGTTTTCGTGGGTGAAAAACTAAGAGAGGCAAAAAATTTTTTTTGGAAATGTATGTAGAAAAATGTATCTTGAGTATCGTCTCCGCGTGGTAAGGATTGTTTTTGTTCTATACAACCTCCGCTTCTAACTTGTGCCTTTAGCTTTTCAGAATTACTTCTCTTCACCTGCTAATTCTGCCAATTGGAATTCCTTCTTCTTAAATCACGTATTCAACTCGGATATCATCTAATGAAATTCATATATAAGTTTGAATAAACTTGAATATTTCTTTAGTATGAATAAGATAATCTTTTTCTAAAAAATTAATTATGATGTAAATGATATTTAAAACAGATTTTCTACACTGAAAGATTTTTATATAGACATAATCAGGTGGCATGGAGGGAAGGTGGAAAAAAAAGAGTGGTTTACTCCTTGCGTAATGGTTTGAAAATATTATCGAAGAGATGAAAGGAAGTGGGTAGTGGGAATGCGACAGGAAAACAGGGACTACTGGAGAAGCTAGATTAAAGAAGGAATTGAGCCTTCAGTAAAGTAAACAATATTAATTAGAGATATGTACGAGAAACATTATATTTTATTTGTAGGCCCGAGAACAGAAATGCAACTGGATGCGCTCTGTCTATCACTTTGTGAAAGCGATCCCAATTATTATTTACCTTTATGTTCATATTATGCTTATATATGTTCATATTTCTGCTTAGTCAAATTACATTCTAGTTTACCTTCATTTTGGTAATTTTAATTATAATACGTCACATCCAGCTACCTTTATACCGCTAACATATATAGTACAGTAAATATGGGCAGTATGTATATATACACCAAACTAGCAACATATAGCGTATGGTTTAATAAAGTAAACACTTCAGTCCAGTTAACATTATATATTTTGAATACATATGCATATAAAATCTCAAATGGTATTCTTAGTTTTTCATGTAATTCTACATGATATATAACATATAGGTAAGTAGTAGGTAGTTTATATTGTTTTATGGCCATGTTATTTTACAGAAAGTGTATTCATTTATTTAATGCTAAGTTTACTATTATACACGTAAGTTACTAAGTAAGAAAAGTATTCTCTTGGCATTGACAAATGGATATTGATATGTTAATATCTCTTCCAGTAACCATGCAGACAAAAGAAAAATCTTGAAACAGTGAATAAGTTTGCACAAGCTCTACTTTCTAATTTTGGAATTAGATAGCGCTTCAAACAACTATAGCTGCCTATAAGGGGTTTGAGAAGAAGATAAGGGTTTATAAGAAGAAATAAACTGGAAATAGTGCTGAACACTGTATAATGAGAAAGTAACACAAACTGTCAGGACTTTATACGAGTACAAAAAATGGCAGCGAGAAATTTATAGTGAGTGAAGAGAAAGGTAGTAGTTGGTTTCTGACGGGTTGTAACTGCTGTGTAAACTGTTCCAAAGACCGTCCCTCTGAAGGGCTACTCAGCTCAGAGTCTCGTTCTCAATCTGGCCTAAGTAGCGAGTGAGACGCTCAATTTTTTGTATCTCTCTCTCTCTGCTTCAGATCCCTCTCTTCGGATCTATTACACAGCCCTTTAAATTTATAAGCTGATTTATTGGTGTTTACATATTACAGAGCTTTTTTTTTGTCTATTTATAAATATATATCAACATCAGATATTCTAAAAATTAAATCAGCTCTTCCTAAAAAAGACTAATATATTATATAATAAAATGATGGTTTACATAGATCCCAAGCATTTACTATTGTTTTGCAAATAAAGTATTTCTCTATTTTTAGGTCTACACAGTGTCAATCTTACTATGAAGTTTACAAATGGAAGGAGACAGGATCACCGTGTTGGTAGACAAGTGCTAAAATCTCGCCCAGAAGATAAGAATTGCATTAAAAAAAAAAAAAACATCCTGGCAAACTGACTATGGCACAAATCTCGACTGTCCAAGCTAAATCCGTTTAGGGGTTTTTATTTATATTTCTAAAATAATGAATTACAATATTGGATGAAACTTAATGAAGAGAAACAAGTGGTAAAATCTTCTACATGAGCAACATTTAATTATTATTTGAAATTAAAGAAAACAAAATTTGGGAAAGTAATTTACAATGATAAGATGTTAATTAGGTGAAAGCCAAGAAAACAGATGGATCTCTAAGTTTAGGTAAATACAGGATAATCCTATACTGAAACTCTGAAAGGCTTTAATATTATGAATATAGTCTTCTAACTCATTAATGAGGTGCTAACATTAAACCTTTGTTTTTGTGTTTAGATGAAAACTGATGTTAAGGGTTGCTTTCAGTTTGCTTATTTAATTTACCAAAATGGTGAACAGTAGCAACATATATATTAACCATATTTATTGATTAGGAAATATTATAAGATTTATATGATCAGGAAATATATGATCTGAAATTCTAATTAAGGAAGATAATAAATTTATATAAGGTAGCCGTAACATTATAGTACAATGATGAAGTTTTTGTGTGTGACATAAAGTGAAATAAAGGAGTTAACTAAGTCGGCCGCTTGAAAGCTGTCATCACTAAGTGAGTTAATTAATCAAGTCTCAGATCATTAAGGGTTAGTATGAGTTTCAGCTTGTAATAAGTGGGGGATTCAGTAACTTCCTAATTTAGCCATCTATATTGATGACACTGTAAGAAAATAATAACAATATATAATTTTTTTTAAAAATCTGTTTTGATAGATTCAAAAGTCTTATCAAAATTTGCTCAAACTATACTTCGGGCACTCTTATCATCCATATTCTTGGATATAATCAATATGGGAAAGTGGACTAGTCACTTCTTCAAGGATCCTGGCACCTGCAAGTCTCCCAGGCCTAATATTACGACCATCACTTACACTGACATCTTCTATTTAGTGTGCTAAATAAACTTGCAACATATATTTAAGCATACCTAAAAGGCTCACCACCAAACAAGCTCACTTCCACTTGTTGCACATTCTAAAATCTTTACAAAAGATAACATATAATATAAACACACAATCACTTGGAATGAGTCACAACACTTGTCAAATAGTTTTATTGGTTCCCTCACCCTTTACTCCAGTTTTTTATGGCTTTACTTATTACAAGATAAAAAAATCAGCATGTCTTACGCCGGATTCTTTCATAACATCATTAATTTCTATTGTCATTTCAATTTTTATTCTTGATAATAGTAACTGTCATCTTATACCTTATTTCAGTTTTTGAATTTTCATATTTTGCCATTTTTTTTTTTCGGTATATTAAAAATAAGATGTAAAATTTTCACCTCACATAACAATAACGCCTGCAGTACTATGTACCGAATTAAAATTTTTTACGTAAAGACAATACCATGGTCTCTGACCGTTTGGTAGAGTCGTATAATAAATTAATAATATATAAGAAAAGTAAACTGATAATTCAACTTAAATGGATAAAATGTAACGTAAAATTTAACAAAATATCATATTCTTCAATCCTGACAAAATAAACTTTTCAAATTACAAATAACAAATTAAAATAAGTAAAAACATAATTAGCAAAACATATATAATCAATTACCACTAGCAGACTTGTGAGTACGCATAT
Source organism: Triatoma infestans (assembly GCA_011037195.1). Classification (NCBI taxonomy): domain Eukaryota; kingdom Metazoa; phylum Arthropoda; class Insecta; order Hemiptera; family Reduviidae; genus Triatoma; species Triatoma infestans. The sequence goes on along the minus strand of JAAEAF010001435.1, from coordinate 74,355 downwards.
GCGGCTTTGCAAAAATTTGCTAGAGAAGGCCAATGTCTGCCATTTAATAACTCCATCATAGTATGCCCCGATACACGCTGACTACCAAACCATTTCAGCCTCAATTCACTAAAACGGGTACAAACTGCCAGATAATGATAAGTTTTGTATAATTTTTATAATTAAAATTTATATATTTTCCTTCTTGTTATCACTCCTTCTTGTTATCACATTACACAGCCTATCATCTTCTCCACAATCCTGAACCCATAATATACGCCATTACTGAAGTATGGCTTATCTTCCGTATATTCAATTTTTCTGGATTAATGTTTCAAAAAAAAAAAAAAAGTTTCAAAAAACTAAATTATAACTTTTACATATTATGTGTAATCCTTATATACTCGAATAAATAAGTTGGAATAATTTTCAAGAAAATCTCCAAAAAAATCATGCTATAAAGTCACTTTTCTAATTTAAACTCTTTATTATTTGACATTTACTATTTTTACAATAAATTTAATTTTCATTCATATAATAAAGTATTTAGAAGATCCTTACGTCTTCATAAACAATATATATATAGAATCCCAATACTCAATTTTCCTAGAATAATATTATTAAAAAAAATAATAGCATACTAATAACAAACATAACAGTCGGTATGAAATATTTTTAAAAAAATTATTAGAATCTTGTAACAGCAACCAAGGAGAGATCAGCAAACAAAGACAGTAAGAGAAGAGAAACAAACCCAAGCACTCTGAACTTTCCTCAACGGTATCGAACTGTGTTTTACTGTATTGAACTGTCCTTCTATGGACTGTCCGTCGCTATATTTATACAGTTTCTCCCACTCCAATCCGAGAGAGTGCTTGGGTTTGTTTCTTATCTCTTACCATCTTTGGTTGCTGATCTCTCTTTGGTTGCTGTTACATTGAAACAAACCCAAGTATTCTCTCGGACTGGTGTGGGAGAAACTGTCTAAATATAGCGACGGACATACCATGAAAGGACAGTTCATTACAGTAAAACACAGTTCGATACAGTTGAGGACAGTTCAATATTTCCAATCACTACGTGTCATTACCCATTTACCACTCTACCTTAAACATTTCTCTATTGTAAAGTCCCGGCCGTCTGTGTTTCTTAATTAATATATTAGTTAACCAGTGTTAATAAAGTCAATCTCATTTCATCAACCAGACAAATTCACTCCACCTAACACATCCATTATAAATCCTATATAGGAGAAAATTGCATATTCCCGCGAAAAAAAACCTTCAGTAAATTTACAATGCAGGGAAATTTATTTTGACCGAAAACACTTGTCAGGTCTTTGTTGTTATCTAAACGAAAATATCAATTAAATGTTCTTGCACTAATCGTTTTGGATTGATGAGTAACCAAAACTATTAAACTTGGCAGGTTGAGAAGAGTATTGTGGCGCACTAGAGAGCTTTAAAAACAGTGAACCAACGATTGAAATTAATGCCACAAATTTTGTTGAACTACCCTAAGAAATTTTTTTTGGGGGGAGGGGACAAATGTTTCAAATAAAAATACTAACGCTAAAAAGCCGAATTGTGTTCAATGTATACAGTTACACACACTCTTTGCTAAAAAAATTATTTTTCAAGAAGAAGCTTTGAATTATTATTATATTTTCGTTGAAAATTCAATTTCATACAATTTACACGATTCACACTGTAGATTTCTAAACAAATTAAAAAAGAAGGAAAATCAACACACACACAAATAAATAAAAATTGGAAAGAAACTCCAAAATAAGGAAGAAAATTTAATCAGAACAAAACAGTGAAGATGAAAAAAAAAAAGGATAAAAAGGAAATTCCTAAGACTTTTTTTATTAATAAGAATTTTCCAAGATAAAAGTGTGTATTAAAGAAAAGCAGAGACCGATTTATTTTCCTATACCAATGAATGAATTATTACTTTTCGCATTTTATATATAGCCTTAGTTTTTCTTTCTACGAAACCAATTAATAATTCTCTTTATACCAAGGCGTAAATTTAATACAATTAACAAGGTTTTTTCCTATATTTCCACATATTTTAATTAATTTAAAATTTTTCATAGTTCATTTTATTAAAACTTCAGAAAAAAATTATTAATAATTTTATTACTTGTCAGAATGGAAAATTTAAAAAACAAACTGATCGCGTGTAGATATCAGTAAATCAATAAACACTGTCCAATTGCTATAGTTTTTAGATGATGTAATAGGATCCGAAGACCGGAAAGAAACACAAAAATACCAACCTAATTACTCGCTGGTCTAGGCCAGACTAGGGTGGGAGATTGTATATATGTATATAGCCGAGCTAGCCCTACAAGGGAACAGTTTTTACAACAGTTTACAACGAGTCAGCAACCAACAACTACCCTACTCTTCATAGTTGTTGTGTTTGGTTCCACAGAACTGGAAAGCATCACACGCGAAGGACCCTGGTTCAAGTCCACTTATGCTACCCTTAGATTTTTTTCTTCCTAGAAGCCTCTATAGCTCACACTCTCCGGTGATGGATACGGTTGCCTGTAACGAGAGAACACTGTCCAGAGGCCGGAAGTGTACTGAGAAAGCTCCGAGCGCCAATGACCATAGATGTGGACGCGCCTTAAATTAAAAAAAGAAGAAGAAAACACGATGTTTTATGTGAATTAAAAAAAAAAATCTGAAGTGAAACATTCACACGAATTTGTCTTACTGCTTTTCATATTTTTATAAAATTGCTATACTTTGAATTTTTGCTAAATGTATAGTGATTTCAATATTACAAGGATGGACAACGTAAACTGTAATAAAAGGACACTGTTCAGATAAATGTGATTACCCAGCTTCCAGATCTCTTCTAAAATCAATTATTATTTTTTGGAAAAAGTTTGGAACACTCTAAAAAAAACCATAGTTTAGAAGACTCAAGCCTAAGCCCCTCTCCAATGAAACACAATAATCTTGGATTTTTAAAGGTTCACTTAAAAATTCTACTGCTCGTTGCATGAACTCAAGATGTTGGTAATTCTCTTGTCGGCAGATATGAGTTTTTTTAAACCTGGTGCCACCTATATTATGGCCACTCTCTAAAGCACAAGGTAAGTTGTTCAAAAATAAGGAAAACAAGATCAGACTCAGAATGCAACCCTGCCTCCCCCTCCCCAATCGAGATCTGAAACGATTCAGAGATATTTTCAGAGCATCTTGCTGCTGACTCGGTATTAGAAAATAGAGATTTTAAGATAGTAATAATTTTGTAAGAGAAACCCATGGGATAAGAATAAGAGTTTGATGATCAATGGAGTCAAATGCGGCCTTCCAATTGACAGAAATGCAGTAATTTTTTTTACGACGTTTTAAGAACATAAGGTTGATGACATTAGTTAAACTAAAAAGACTGTCAATAGTACTAATAGCCCGGCGAAAGCCATTCATTAGGCATATCATTTTTTCAGTAGAATTCCAGTTAAAATCAGATCCATACAGTATTGCATATGAGAAATCTTTTAAGATAATATATAATATATTTAACTTGTTTAATATCATAGACTTTAACGTTTACAAGTCTCTCAGGGGATCAGACAAAATGTCACACTTTTCATCTTCCTCCATTGTCTTGATTATCCAACTTTTTTACGACTTAGAATAAAGTAATTTCCATAAATTATACTTCATTCGCACTACCTCCTGCTTTTTTTTTTATCTTCTATTTGAAAATATTCTCAACAAATGAAACTTTCCATTTCACCTAATTTATGTTAAATTAGAAAATGTTCGCTCTGTTAATTTTTTTCCCATCCAAGTTTTTTGATGAATTTTTTTAAGGACAATCTGTCATCATTATTTTGATGGAATTCAAGTTTGTTTTCTCATTTGACATAAGAAAATTTAATTTTCAATTATACAAAACCAAAACGATTTTTTTTTTTTTTTGGTTGGTATTTATACAACAATATAAGAACAATTTCTAAATCGGTTCTGATTGTTCAAAATTTATGACCTGAAGAAATGAACAGTGTCTTGATTTGTGGTGTACGCTCGGTAGGATCTGAGTAGTTGTATCCTAAGTTAGATTATATAACTATAATGGATGTTTTAGGTGGAGAGAATTTAGGTCTGGTTGATATTATAAGAAGAAGACTTGGTTAACACTGGTTAACTGATATATTAATAAATAGACACAGACTGCTTGGACTTTACAATAGATGAATGTTTAAGGTAGAGTGGTATGAGAACGACACGTAGCGATTGGATCTACTGAACTGATTTCAACTGTGTCTTTATGGACTGTCCGTCGCTATATTTATACAGCTTCTCCCATTCCAGTCCGAGAGAGTGGTTGAGCTTCTCTTGCTCTCTTTGGTTGCTGTCCCATAACTTAGTTGGATGTATTATTTTGTTGTTACAGTGTTCAATTGGAGTAATTTTATTAGTTAGCTAATTAGTATTAGTTATAGTCTAAGCATAAGCCTTATTAAAATGTAGTAGCAGATTATTTTTGCGTAGATATTATACAGATTTCCGCTGCGTAGGGTGATTTTGAGTTTTATCTTGGAATATGGAATGTGAATAAACGAATATGATGACATAATATATTTATTAATATAACTAATAAAATTAATTTTTTGGTGTTTATATTATTGCGATATCTACAATTGTGGAATAAATATTTTCTAACGCCACGTTATTAGTTAGAGGAAAAAAAAAATTAATATTTAAAAAAAAAATGTTCTATTAATTAAATATTATATTAAAATTAATTAGATTTAAAAATTTTATATAATAATAATAATAATCATATTTGATTGATATAGTCGGCATATGTATGTATAATAAACATTAAATAAAGACCCAAGTTGCAAACCTCACCAAGTTATGTTACCTTACCTGTTATTTGTGGCGATGATACAGCATTATTTTCAGAATGGCTTCTAATGTATTATATCACGTCCATACCCTTCCAGTAACTAGCTGTTACTAGTTATATTGAGTATTGTTAAAATCTCATAGCCATATAGACTTTTACAGACATTTATTTAAACAAAGAAAACAATGAATAATTGTTAAAAAGGAACTTGAGATGAGTTCAAAATAATAAAAAAAAAAAACGTTTTTTATGCATGTTTTGAAGGCTTCGCGAAGGGCAACGAGAACGGAACTTAATTGACCCTGATCATTAGACCGGAAAGAAGATTTATTCCTATATTTTATTTCCTAAAGCTTCACTTTGAACTGTCTTGCCTAAAAGTTAGATCAAACCCATACGTCGAGCCCCTCTCAGCTCCTTATTAAAATTTATAACCTCCTTGTAAAATAGGGGCGAGTCAAAAGAATTTATTTTGAATTTGTTAGATTATTACAAAACAAAATGAAAATATAGTTGCTATTAATGTAAACATAAATAAATATCACAGAAATAACATAAATACAAGGTCAGTAAAATCAACATCAAATTGAAATACATATTATATTATATATTATTCAATTAACAACAACAAAAATCTGTTGTCAAATATTCACATGACTTTCACTGCAATCTAATTGTTTATATATTGACAAATTTCCTTCAAACTTATATCAATGGGAAAATATAAACTTAATAATACAACTTTTTTTTGAGAAAAGCCTAACTTTTCCACCACCAAAACTTCTTTAAAAGACCTTTCCCTGATAAGAGTTTCAAACAAAAGTTTATAGTCTCTGTAATGAAATCCGTCGGTATTTTTATGAAGAAAATTAAAAAAAAATAAAAATAAATGCATTTCCGGTTCATCCGATTTCCTTCAAACTAGTTATTCTGTTAACATATTTAATTTCTAATTAATATTATTGAGATGACAGAATTGTATAGGGTGTACGGGAAGTAGGGAAGAAAATTAAAGTGCTATAAAACATACAAAATTTATTGAAAATGTAATTTTTTATTACAAACACATTAAGTAACATCTCCCATTTATGTATGAAAAATTATATCCTCTATATGACCACCCAAGGCCGCGCGGCAACGAGCAACGCGTTCACAAACATCTGGTGGGATGCCATTAATAACCATTAACTTGGTGATAAATTCAGTTGTTAGGCTCGTCGGCGAACCGATTTTCTGGGGGTTACGATCACATTATCACGCATGACAGCAATGTTTTCCTCTGTTCGAACAGAACGCGGTCGTCCTGTTTTCTTAACATTGGCAACAGAACCCATGGTCTCAAACTTCTGGATCAACTTACGAACTGAGGCTTCGGTTGAAGCAGCATTACGTCCGAGTGTCACATGCAATTCAGGTTGCTGTAGGGCTTTCACTGTTTTTGTAAACATTTTATCACTTGAATACGTTACTGAGTTGTCATCTGCTCCATGACGAAAATAAACATTAAACAACAATGCACACCACACAAACGCTATCAGGCTACTAATGGGAAGGATAGCAGATAACAAACATGAAAAAAACATTGCCGCCAACCGTCATATGACAAAATGGCGCCCTATTTCGTCCCTACTTCCAGTACACCCTTTATAATAAATTAAAAATGCCACTATTGAGGAAAATGTAAAGCCAGCTCTCTTCCCAGCCCCCAACCCCCATAAAATGAATTTTCCCAGAGAAATATTTCAAATATAAGTTATAGCTCTATAATATGTGTAGTTAAATAAGTTTAAATAAAATCGTTAAAGCGATTTTTAAAAAAATTCGCAAAAAAAAAAACAGAAAAGTTACTCAATAAAGTGGGTACTTCCGTTTGAGAATTTTTATAGATAATTAATTTCCTGACGGATATCATGGTATTATGCAAACGTAATGTCATTTTGAAATTTCTGCGATTTTTCGTTTTTGAGCTCTGCTGTCAAATACACAAACACACACACACAAACACACACTCAATACGAAAATTTGACACGATTGCAATACTTCCTCTACCGGTATTAAGAGAAAGTAAAAGATATCAATTTTAAAGTATTATAAACAAAATAATAAATATCATAAATTTGTTAATCTTTGATAAAGCTTAATAAACCATAGACCACTACATATCACACTTTGAACATCATCTGAAACACTGGTGTGTAGTATCACAGTAATATACCATATTATTTAACTATGAACAAAGTGTTTAATGTTGTTATTAGTGACGTCATTTAGGTAAACAAAGTCTTTAAAATAACGCTAAAAAGAAATATATTCTTTCTTTTTTAAATATTATATATATATTTTTTTTCCTTACTAAGAGAAAACTGTTTTCACAATCTGGTTATATATTTTATTAATATTGTACATGTAATACAATATAAACATCGTAATAAAAACCATATAATATATTTATAAAAATGAGCAGCATTATTTTAGTCATGACATTAATTTATGAATAAATGGACAATGACGCAAGAATGCGAAAATATGCTTCGAATATGGGAAAGAAAAGTGTTGCGGATAATCTACGGCTCGATATATATTTACGGTGAATGGAGGATCCGAAAGAAAGAAGAACTCAAGAGGACTATACGGAGAACCCGACATAGTTTCTTGTATCAAAAAAGGAAGATTAAGATGGCTCGGCCATGTTGAGCGGATGCCCTATCACCGAGTATCAAGTTTTGTATGGACATCCGGGGGGGGCGTTAGACGTAGAGGTCGTCCCAGAATAAGATGGCTGCATGACGCAGAAAGTGATTTGCGGAAGGCAGGTGTCAGAAAGGCGGTATATGGCGCCAAAAAGCCGAAGATAGGGAAGAGTGGCATTCTTTCATGAATGAGGTCCAGGTCCTATTATAGGACTGCAGCACCATTATAGTAATAATAATAATAATAATAATAATAATAATAATAATAATAATAATAATAATAATAATAATAATTGGCATACAGCAAAGTAAAGGAGTCCTGCACACGACGATTAAGCAGGAAGTAAATGCAAAGTTTCGCCAACGTCTACAGGCTGTCGCGCGGAGTGGGCTTCATAGTGGTAATTTGACCCGCGCGATCAACGCTTTCTGTGTCCCGGTGCTGCCATACACATTTGGGATAATCAGATGGACCAGCACAGAACTTAGTGCATTGCAGCGTATGGTGCGTACCTCGCTGACAGCGCAAAACAAGCACCACCCCAGGGCGGCGGTGGAGAGGGTTATCCTCCCACGTGCGGAAGGTGGCAGGGGTATTGTGGATATAATCGCGCAGCACGAAGCCCAGGTAAACCGGATGCGGGAGTATTTCTTGGCACGGCGGGGATCAGGGCTGATAGATGCAATGCTTGCTGGTGATACGGGTTTTACCCCTCTGAATTTGAGTGCTGAGCTGACGAGGGTGGAGGTGTATAATGAGCCCCCACCTAGCGTGGGCGAGACCTGGCGGAGAAAGGCGTTGCACGGACAATACCCGGCAGATGAAGAATCGATTGAAAGGAGGCGTCCGTGGCCTGGTTGACGCGTGGGCTGCTGTTTCCGGAAACGGAGGGTGCCAATGACCACAGATGTTGACGCGCCTTAAATTAGAAATAATAATTATAATCATGATAATAATAAATTTATGAATAACAAATGGCAACTCTGTGCTCATTACACACTGGCCATTAACATTTTATACATCTCAATTTGGTTTTTCTGTCTTTACTACTTTGATAGTAAACGCACCAAACATGTTTTTCTAAATATTTAATTTTTCTGTGGCTTTCTTCCCCTCCATATGTCCTCTATGGCCATTCACAGTGGCTGCCGAAGCGTTTCTGTTTGTAATTTATCTATCAGGTGAGGATAGATTAGACTGTTACGCAAATTAAACAAGAATGTGCGGAGTTTTTTCTTTGTTTACAGCTGAGCAAGCATGTATAGTACCATAGCATTTTGGTCCAACATACCGAAGAAGAACGGTAGAGGCCACCGACTTTTTCCTTGCTGTCGTGTATGAATGACAAAGCTGTATGTGTGTGTGTGTATTGGTAAGCATGAATCAAAAATATAAAATCGCAGAAAGCTGAAATTTGGTTCAGCAAGGGAACTCGGCTGTATGTTTTGGTCAAAACAAGTCTACCAGAAGCAAGTCTGCCACTTGATTTTTTTTAGTTTTTCCGATTATCTCGAAAATGGCTTCAATGATTTTCTGCAAACTTGTTATGTTGTTAACTTAACCATAAAAAGTGCTACAACATTTATATGAAACATTTTTCGGAAAAAATTCCTTTAGGATAACTTCTCTGAAAGGGATTTACGCGTTAGGCTTACTTTTAGAATGCTATTTCAATATATTTTTGCATTTCATTTGTCTACATAATATTAGTAAGAATTTAATGTGTTGTCGCAATTTCGAGTTTGAAGAGAATCGGAAGTAAGACTTTGTTTGCTTAATTATATTTTTCAAAATATGTGCATTTTCTGTTCATCATTTTTATTGGCCACCATCTTCATTTCCTTCTCTTCAACTTTTTCTGCTTAGCCAATCGCTGTCTCTCAGATCACGATAGTGAGTCTCATGCACTCCACTTCTCTAAAATTGCCTCGACTGCTCTTCTTTTCTTTCGAGCCTCCGTGATTAATTCCAGCACTCTGCTAGGCTCTTCGCGGTGCTCATTCTCCCAAAGTGACCGTACCAAACCTGACACTTTTTTATTTGTCTGTTCAACGAAAAAGTGGAATTTGGAAGTGTTATACCCAAAGACTTGAAAAAATGCTTCTTTTAACTTTTACTACATTAACTATAACCATTTTTCTCCTACTAGCGTTAGCTTCTACTTCTGTAAGTTACAATAGTAGTTAGCTTTCTTTAAGCCTTGACCACCGTATCCGAAAGTAAAATAGAAACATCATCTACATGATGCATTGATCTATAACATTTTATTGTGATCTACACTAACAGGACTGAACTGTTATTAGGAAGAAACTGATGTAGGTCGTTTTTTTACTATCCTTATCGACTATACAATAGTCAATAGTTCATACAATAATCAATAGTCCATACAATAGTCAATATTCCATACAATAGTCAATATTAGATGCAACAGATTTTTTTTTTCTCGCGATTTTCACCAGAAAAGATTTCTTTTTCTTTCAAGTTCCTATACTAACTACACAAATATAGGCTTATCACAATTATTTGGTACATTTTTCCAAGGAATTAGTTTTTATAAGGGTTTCGTTAGAATTGTAACAATGAGCTTTCCTCTAAGCAATCGCCATCTCGCAGATCACATATCCTCCATCTCCTCATGCAACTCCATCATTGCAAAATTGCCTCGGCCGCCCACTTCTCCTGCTTGGGTTTTAGAAGTTCCAATTTTTTCGAAAATAGCTTGACACTTTTCTATAAGCCTAGTTCTTAAAGAAACCTTAGTATAGCATTAAAATAGACAACATATTTATTGAAATATTAAAAAAATATTTGAAAATTTAATATAATCTTTAACCGAAACCCCTATATTATTATTTTTGGCCGGAATATATAGATATTATTCGACGGTTCGATATGGAAAACATCTTAATTATTGTTTATCAAAATTTTATAAAATTGAGAAGAGTAATTCTACTCTCGTATATATTTTTTAATGAAAAGGATAATTCTGAAATCACAGGAAGATTAATGTTTCAGTGATTATTAATTAAATTATTTATAGCAAAATAAGTACATAACTTAAAAGGTTATAACTTTATCGCTAATGTTGCAGAATAGTGCAAACTAATGTAGAAGATAAGTAAACAAACGTGATTAACTAGTAAGCTAAGCTGTTTTCTCAATAATTTCTTGTTTAATGGAGGATGAATGTATTTTAGAGGCGTTAGCAAGATGAGAACATAATACAATTACGCTTCCTAGGAGTCATGTATATCCAGGCAATGTATAAGTGATTACAATGGGTGGGTTGTTGTAAAACACCTGTATGCATGGAGAAGGTAGTCCAGGTGACGAAGCTGCCTCGTTTAAAAAAAATATTGATACCCATTTTTTTTTTTTTTTTTTGTATTTATTCCAAAATTTACCCATAATTTCTTGAATTCATTAAATGTTACTTCTACATAATAATCCACTTATAAATTAAAACAAAAACCAATAATTTACAGGATTAATAAATAGGAAAAGTCAATAACTGTGAATGAAGAAACGTTCAAGTTTCTGTCATATATTCCCATTTTATTTCCCAATGACAGCGAAATTCCCAACAAAGAGAGTGGAATAAATTGTAAAGGCCTTCTTCAATTAACCCGTTCTTCTTTTGAAATGATGCCAAAAAGAAAATGCCTACCCTAGTACCGCCATTGACATAACCCTTCTTTACGTCCCTAACTTTCCTTACCTCTCCCACGCTTATTTCCTTCAATTCTTTAAGATTTCCTCTTTTTTATTTGGAACAATCTACCACTAAAACAATTTTTCATTTCATTTTGATGAAAAATAAAGTTTTAAGTTTCAATTTGTTTTTTTATAAATAGATTTTATTTAGACTTGAAATTTACTTATTAATAAGGGAATAAGTATTTTTTTATTTTTTTTTATTTTAATAAATAATATTTTCCTATTACGGAAGCTCCGCACTTCTAGTAAACAATATGTAAAATCCTTCTAACTCGCCTTGGTCGTTTTTCCGTATCCCTCGCACGATCCCTAACCTGCGAGGACCAACGCTTTGATTTTGGGCTGCCCGTGTCCTAGCGAGGCTGTCTTCCCCGACTACTGAGCCCGGCTGCCCCCCCCCCCCCGGCTGCGCTTATTGAAGGCGATGCTTCCTCGCTATGTCGTAAGGTCGTCATTAGATTTGTAAGTATTTATACGTGGGATGCTCGCCACGGCTAACCTATCTCACGTTCTCCTGACCTGCTGCATCTTGGTCCAAAGTTGCTTGTTCCATACAATCCTATTCGCAGCTGCACCTGATATCTAAGAGGGATTCCCTTATCTGCCACCTGGGGCCCATCTGGTAGCCTGATGCAAAGTCTTAAATGGCCCAAGAGATATGTGAAACGGCAACCTCTATATTGGAACGAGAGAAAGACCGAGGCAAGACTGGTAGCAGTGTTTCCGCGAGGCCTTAGCCGGCTTGGGACAGCAAGACAGCGAATGCCTAGAGAGAGAAAAGTGGAAAGAAAGGATCCATGTAGGCAATCTTTGGGAGAAGCCTGAATAATGTTCTAACATATTTTGGAATTAGTATTTCTACACACAACAATAGCCTTTGTGTATTACCACTCTGGCCGAAATGTCAGAGATGGTAATACACGATCTATTCTAGTATCGTGCTGAAAAATGTGTTTACTCTTTACTTCATGAAGAGAAAATTTTGTGTCTTTGTCAAGTTTTAGTAGTGTTTTTTGATTCAGAATTGTTTTTGGATCTCCTATAAATATAAAACATCTGGTGTGAAACACTCACACAACTTTCTCTTACTCCAGTTCTCAAAATTATAATTGACAAATTCTGTTTGTGTAGCAAATTTAATGAAATTCGTCGAAAACTTAAAAAAAATAGTCCGGTAAAAGCGCAGTTCCAGTTTACTAATTTTCTTGAAACTCGGAATTTTGGCCATCTATTTATTTCTAATTAGTTTTGTTTAGATGATAGAATTGTATAATCAACTATGATAGCACTTTAGAGAAAAACATAACCCAACTCCTCCCCTAAAAGTGCCCTTAAATGAATTTTCCCAGAGAAATGTTTTAAATAAAAGTTGTACATTTTTGTATGTTTAGTTTACATAATACGTTTCACGAAAATCGTTGGAGCTATTTTTGAGAAAATCGCAAAAAAGTTAAAAAATCTTTTAGAAAAGTGGTAAAGTAAACACACTTCCGGGTATCCGATTTTTTTAAACTCGGAATTTCAGCAACATATTTAATTCTAATTAACATTATTTAGCTGACAGAATTGTCTAATAAACTGAAATAGCAGTTAAGATGAAAACCTAACCCCACCCATCCTCAAGAAGTGCCCTTAAATGAATTTTCCCGGAGAAATGTTTCAAATAAAAGTTGTAGCTTCTTGTATGTGTAGTTGATATACCTTGTTTAAAGAAAATCGTCAGAGCTATTTTTGAGAAAAACGCGTAAACGTAAAAAAAACCACGAAGTAAAGTGGTACTTCCGGTTGAGGAGTTTTGACAGATGACCCATTGTCAGATCCCATGGTGATATCTAAACGTATGCTGTTCACATAATACATACACACACACCCACAGACCATTTGCTAAAAACACTTTTTGGACTCAGGGGACCTCAAAACGGATATTTCCGATAAAACTCGATATCTAAAATTTGACACGATTACAATACTTCCTCTTACTAGGATTAAGAGAAAGTAAAAACATAATACACAATAGAAGCATTGAGTGGATTCCAAATTTGAAGAAAATCGGTAAACTAAAAGGTGAATTAGTATAGTATTTCAACTTATGTTAAAACTTTAAATTCAAAACGAAATTGAAAGAATTCCAATTCTCTTTATAACCTTAGCTTTTTCTATAAATTTACTTCCATTGCTAATTGAAAATAATGGAATCAGTGCGGTTGTAGAATGGATTCAGAAGGTGGAAAGGAACAAGCGTTAGTATTTTGTTAAAAAAATGTAGGGATAATTAGAAAGTAAAATAGTCATTTGTTTGAGACGCCACGATAGCTGAGTGGTTAGAGACGCGGACCAAAAGCTGAAGTGGAACTAGGTTCGATTTCCGGTCTCTCGCAATTGATTTTATTTGATGTATTTAATATGTATAATATATAGTAAAATATGTAGTGCTACTTTTCAATAAGCAAACATATAAAGTTTGTATATGGTCATTGAAATAGTAAAATATTATATTAATACAATTATTAAAGTATAAAACATTCATTTGCTTAAAATTTAACAACTTTAAAAATCAATGTAACAATAAAATCAACTTCACTAAAACATAAAAATATTGTCAAGCGTAAAATAATTAATGGCCATATGGCGGAATCTTAATGTGAAACAAATAAATTCTTCTTTAACCTATGATGATATTAACTTTCTCTATTTACATGAAATAAAAATTGAATATATATTTGTAATGTGGTCTGAAATGATTACGATTGTTGTGTTAAGAGCCAAATGTTGAATTTTTCCTCTAAACTGACATATAAAAATGCATTTAAAATTTCTACTTCTCTTGCTTCTTGCTACAAACACATACTCTATGAAAAGTGTGTTTTAAATACTATTTAATTTTATTTTTAATATATTTTTATGTATGTAACAAATAAAATATTATATTAAGCGCGAGAATAATGTGTTTTTTTACAATAATTTTAATGGCCACATTCACTTTCTTTTGTTTGACTAATTCTGAATTGGACTTAGTAAATTTGGCACTTTCAAAAAGAATTAATCTACATAAAATAAGTAATGTAATTATTATACCACTAGAAAGGTATTAACTCAGTGGTAGCGCGCATGACTAACATCGCGGAGGTCACGGGTTCGAGTCCAGCAGTGCTTCCCTTATATTTTGTCTTCCTAGGAGCCTTTACAGCTTACTGCCCTGTGATGGAAGTGTTGTCTGTAACGTTAATGACCTTAGACGTTGACGCGTCTTAAATTATTCCACTAAAAAATCAAGTATTAATTACATATAATAATAATAATAATAATAATAATAATAATAATAATAATAATAATAATAATAATAAGGGGGGTTAAGTCCGACCGCTACCTCCTCGTGGTACCCCCTGGGCTATCCCTGTGGTAGGCTAACAGCGGCGGCGGTAGTCCCTGCCTGAAAGGGGGTCGGGAGAAGTGCCAACGGCCGTCTGTTCGCACCGGGCGGAAGAGCGCTCCCGACAGGTGTTGGTCTGACCCTTAGTTAGGGCGCAGCACCCACAGCGTCTGTTCCGAGGTTACGGGCGGCTGATTCTACTTTACCTGGCTGTAGGTATAAACGGCACCTTCTATCTCTCATCATGATGCCACATCAGAATAGAATAAATCAAGGGTCGCTGCCTGGGGTCCGCCAGGGCATCTCTGGAGCCGGTGCTGGAGATGACAGCATGCGAACCACCGGTGGGAGGGTACTGAACAGGCGGGTCCCTCCCGCACAAGAAGCTACAGCCGACTCGGCCGAGGCAAGTGCTTCCTCAGTGACGCTGGGGACCACGTCGAGGCAATCAAGGCGACGCATGAAATGGTCAATTGAGCTGAACAAATTTATCATGCTAACCTACTATACAGTGACGAATTTAGAAACCCAGAAGGTCGGCTATAGACAAGAGCTGCACCGTCTCTTTCGGGAGAGATTCCCAGAGATTGAGGTGTCTGAACAAAGGATTGCTGACCAGCGACGCGTGATTGTGACTAACAATCTCTTACCCCCTGAGATCTTACAGGAGCGCCGCGAGGAGGCAGGACGCCGTTTAGGCGGTGGCATCCTGACAGAGGATGACGGGGGGGAAACCACGGATACGATCACTTCGGGGGATCCTGCGCTGGGAGCCGTTACTGAACAGGGAACATCGGAGCCCGCCCCAAGCCCCGCAGATCATGGGGCAGACGAATTGTTGCGGAGACTTGAAGTAGAATTCAGGGCCAGCTATGACATGGTTGGGACAATGGACCCCACCCTCCGCCCTACTCTACCGCGACTGAGCTGGAGTCCGTTTCTCGTTAAGTGTGTCACACTAATGAACAGATCCGTCCTCTCAGACCAAGAGATAGCGACACAGGATATGTTGGGATTACAAACTGTAGTCTATGCCGCCGCGACGGCCATAGTAACAGTGATCACGGGCAAGAGCCCACTAACTACAGAAAGCGCGGCACGCAAATCAATAGAACCAATATGGAAGAAGAGGCTGGAAAGCAAGATTAATGCATTGCGTAAGGACCTTGGCAGGCTTATCAGGTGTCAGAGAGGCGAGGCCGGGGGCAGGACAGTAACGAAAGTGAATGCCATAATGCGCCGGGAGAGATTCCATCCGGGGACACCCGCCACCCGAAACAGACGCTTAGCGGAGGTTATAGATACTCTCAAGCAAAGACTGGCTGTAGCCGCCAATAGGTTACGCCGATACAATAAGTCTGCGCGTAGAAGAGTAGATAACCTGAAGTTCGATAGGAACGAAGCAGCCTTCTATACGCAGCTGGAAGCAAATAATTGCCCGAACTCTGGCGAGGTGCCCACACGCGATGCAATCCAGGAATACTGGGGAAACCTCTGGTCTGCTACTGGGGACTATAACCATGACGCGGCTTGGCTGCGGATGTTGGAGGTCGAACGGAGGCCTGGCCAGGAGATGGTATTTGAGGGCTTTACCGAAGAAGATATTGAAAACGCGCTTAGGAAGTGTGCGAACTGGAAGGCCCCTGGGCCTGACGGAATACATAATTTCTGGTGGAAAAGGTTTAGTGCCGTGCACGGGCGGTTAGCCGAGGTCTTCTCACTGACCATTGCGGACCCATGGAGTCTCCCCGCATTCATGACACTTGGCGTAACCTATTTGAAACACAAGGGGGGAGACGCAAGAGACCCGGCACAGTACAGGCCTATCACCTGTCTCAGCACACTGTATAAGTTACTCACAGCGTGTATAGCGAAACGAGTGCACGACTACGTCGATGGTGAGAATATCATCGCAGACGTTCAAAAGGGCTGTGCGCGGGGCTCCTATGGATGCAAAGAGCTGCTTATTATAGATACAGTAGCCACAGAACAGGCCAAAAGACAAAAACGTAATTTGTATATGGCATACATAGACTACAGGAAGGCCTATGATTCAGTTCCGCACACTTGGCTGACTGATATTTTGAAACTGTACGGCGTGGCTACCAATGTCATAAGATTCCTTAATGTGGCCATGGGCAGCTGGCGGACTCATATTGTGATGCCAGCGAGTGAGGAAGTGACTCGGACAGAAATGATCCAAATCAAGAGAGGGATTTTTCAGGGAGACGCCTTAAGCCCGTTATGGTTTGTGTTGGCGATTAACCCGCTATCGGCATTGCTGGAATCCTCCGGATACGGATATGCATGGGGTTCCGCCGCCCCCGGAAGCAGGCTGTCACACCTCTTCTACATGGACGACCTCAAAATATATGCTGCCCGTAAGGTCCACCTTGATCTTTTGATCGATACAGTCCGACGATTCTCGGCTGATATAACTATGAAGTTCGGACTAGACAAGTGCCGTACCCAAACAATCATCAGGGGAAGAGTGAACCCCACGCCATGTGTGATGGAGGACGGTACTGAAATGGAGGCATTGGCGTCGGGTGACAGCTACAGATACCTTGGCATACAGCAAAGTAAAGGAGTCCTGCACACGACGATTAAGCAGGAAGTAACTGCAAAGTTTCGCCTACGTCTCCAGGCTGTCGCGCGGAGTGGGCTTCATAGTGGTAATTTGACCCGCGCGATCAACGCTTTCTGTGTCCCGGTGCTCTCATACACATTTGGGATAATCAGATGGACCAGCACAGAACTTAGTGCATTGCAGTGTATGGTGCGTACTTCGCTGACAGCGCAAAACAAGCACCACCCCAGGGCAGCGGTGGAGAGGGTTATCCTCCCACGTGCGGAAGGCGGCAGGGGTCTTGTGAATATAATCGCGCAGCACGTAGCCCAGGTAAACCGAATGCGGGAGTATTTCTTGGCACGGCGGGGATCAGGGCTGATAGATGCAATGCTTGCTGGTGATACGGGTTTTACCCCTCTGAATTTGAGTGCTGAGCCTACGAGGGTGGAGGTGGATAATGAGCCCCCACCTAGCGTGGGCGAGACCTGGCGGAGAAAGGCGTTACACGGACAATACCCGGCAGCACTAGATGGAGAACTGATTGACAAGGAGGCGTCCGTGGCCTGGTTGACGCGTGGGTTGCTGTTTCCGGAAACGGAAGGTGCCCTCATCGCGATACAGGACCAGGTTGTTCCCACCAGGTACTACAGGAACCGCATCATGAACGATAGCGGTGTCGCCGACGTCAGGTGCAGACTATGCCGGGCTGCGCCGGAGACAATTCACCACCTGCTAGCGGCGTGCCCCTTGCTGGCACAAAGAGACTATCTCCAAAGGCACAACAGTGTGGCCAGGATCCTACACAGAGAGTTGGCGCAGAAACTCGGTTTGATTCAAGATGCCCCCCCATACTACAAGTATGACCCCCTGCCAGTGCTGGAAGACGCGCGGTGTCTCCTGTACTGGGACAGAGAGGTACTGACGGACCATGCCGTCGCCAACACCCGGCCGGATGTGATCTGGCATAACAAAATAACAGGCAGGGTGTGGCTGATTGATGTATCTGTCCCGGATGACGCCAACATAGCCCGCGCGTATACCACGAAATTGGCTAAATACAGGCCACTGGCGGCTGAAATATCTGCTGTATGGAGAGGAGTCTCAGGGGTGGAGATAGTCCCGTTGATTATTTCAGCCACGGGACTTGTGCCGCGGTCGCTGGGGGAGAACCTCTGCATGATGGGAATCAGGAGGACCATCATGTACGAGATGCAGCAGGCTGTGGTACTCCACACCTGCCGCATTGTAAGGGAAGTGCTAAGGGAAGACGCCAGAGACTAGCACGGACATATTTTTCTTTTTATTTTTCTGTTGTCTTTATCATAGGACAATTGTCCGGTTCCAGTAAGAACCGTAATACCAAATAATGAAAACAGGTTCCTCCCTTGCCTGCGGGCCGCGAGGGATTGTAAAAAAAAAAAAAAAAAAAAAAAAAAAAAAAAAAAAAATAATAATAATAATATTAATAATAAAGAGAGTGATCGTTATCAACAATAAAATACCAAACTCCAGACTGCAAATGATCAAGGTGACCTGCAACCAGAAATAGAAGGATTCAACATCGCAATACAAGACCAAGTAATAGCCACAAGAAACTACATCAAACACATAAGCAATAGTACCACTTTACAGAATGACCAATGCCGAAAATGTAAACAATTCCCGGAAACAATAGAACACATAACCAGCGGATGCAAACTGTTGGCAGCCACAGACTACACAGACAGACACAATGCAGCTGCAAAGATATTACACCAAGAACTCGCACTAAAACATAACCTTATTACTGAACGGACCCCATACTACAAATACCACCCACAAACCGTTCTGGAAAACACAAACACAAAGCTCTACTGGGATACAACACTACGAACTGACCGCACGATAGATTACAACAGACCAGATATCACACTAGTAAACAAAAATGAGAACACCACATACATGATAGACATATCCATCCCCAATGATAAAAACATCAAAACAAAAGAACAGGAAAAAATAGACAAATACACACCTCTCGCAATAGAAATAAAACAAATATGGAAGCAGAGCAAAATAACAATACTACCAATTATAATATCACCTACAGGAGTCACACCACACTCTTTCATCCGCAACATAGAAACACTAGAACTACACCCATACATAATCAACAGATACAGAAAGCTGTCATACTGAAAACTTGTAACACTGTACGGAAATTTCTGAACAATACGTGATACACAAGACACATCTAGCTTACTTGGTAGCAAAAGCAACCCGTAAGCAAGAGAATAACCCAGGTATCACCTGTGGGAAAAAAAAAAAATAATAATAATAATAATAATAATAATAGAAAATAAATTCTAGGGATTAAAAATAATCGCTTGATATCATTTTTTAATTAACAAATTTTAAAGTAAAGTCCTCGATGCACATAGACGAAATATCAAATTTGAGCTGTCTGCAATTTTTCTATTTTGAAATATGAGTAGATAATATTGACCGATTCTCAAACAGTTTTCTGCACAACATGGCGGCCGCCGCCCCCCCCCGTCCACTTTGTACAGAAATTGAAAGAAAAAGAAACATTTTCTGGTGAAATCGCGAAAAAATGAAAACAAAGAAAGGACAGTAAAGTTGCAATTTCTTCGCCGACTTTGCCAAAAACTTTCGTGTGAATGTAACTGTAATATCTTAACTAAATATCAAATTTGAGCATCGGTGATTTTTCATCTTTTGAGATAAACTATTAACATATACATATAGACATTCCACACATACACAGAGAACACACAGTGTTGGAAAGAGTTACATATTTTCACATTCATTCATATTTTTGTATGTAGACTTTTCACTAAAAACCATTATTTTCGTATTTGGTTGGACTTGTTCAAATAATTTCCGGTGATAAATGAATTTTCGAAAATTTGATAAGAACCCAATATTTCCTCTTACAACTGTAAGTATATTCAGAGGAGAAATTTGGAGAAAATACAAATTTTGTCAGAAATATTTCCAAAATATAGTTAGAAATTACTTTTCGTTTAATTTTATTCGAAACCCCGAATATTCATTTAATATGTATTACTTGGCTGGTAAGGAAAATTTCTGGTACTTGATACTTTGTAAACAAATTTTTAGTTAGATTATTTAATAAAAATCTCACGCTTATCAAGTATTTCATCTGTTTTACCAGAAATAGTAAATCTCCTGAACTTAAAGCCAAAACTAGTGATCTTTTTAAGAATTTACTTTTGGAAGGAAGAAAGGAGGGTAAATTTTTATACATAACTTGTTTAAAATTGTAATATCTTAGATTCTGAACCGATTCCATGTCAATGTGGCCAATCTGAAGTATTTATATTATTCAAGAAAGGAAACCTTCAATAGTTGAAAACTTTAGAGGCACACCATTATGATGGATGCAAAACATTAAAATATATTAATTTATAAATAAATCAAGAACAATTATGGCATTGTACTACCCCTTCTCCTCACAGGGGATTAATTAAAGAAACAAAGAGAAGAGATATTTTAAAGACAGACTTGTGCGAGAAATCAAGGTGAAAGCATCAGAGCTATACCAGTATTGAGTTATAAGAATTTATTATAAGTTTTATTTGTGATATTCAAAGTACTTAATTTCTCTTAAGGAGTAATATATTTAATTTAATCTACCAGTGTGTTCTTAATTATTCTTATACTTCTATCTTTTCCTCAAACATACTTACAAGTCCTTTATTATACAAGACCGCTCGTGCTACACAACCAACTACACATCATCACACCATAACATTACACCATCTGTAATAAATTCCATTACTAAACTATAAACGCAAGTTTTAAGTGAAAGGTTCTCAGATTGACTAGAATGTGGCAATCCTATGAATGGCTGTGCATCTAAGAATGGTTTCAGAAAAGGTAAAGATTGTATGGGCTCTTTGTTTATGTGTCAGCGCTGATTAACATTAAATTATTAAAACCGGGTGAGTGGCTAGTGGGTGAAGGGCACGGCCGCAATGTTGTGCAGGAAATTGTTTTATAACCGGTAAATATTATCTACTACTACTCCCCCCCCCCCGCATTCCTATTTCTAAACCACATTTTTGGACTGAGGGATCCTCGAAACACATATTTCCGGTGAAAACTTAATTTCTAATATCTAACATGAATGCAATTTTTTCTGTTTAAAGTAGTAAGATAAAGTAATGCATATAACCAACTTTAATAGCCAGAAAACATTTTTTTTTTTTATATACGTATATAAGAAGCAATATTTATTATCATTGGTGATTACTTAGCCTTCTCCGTGCATCCGGACAGTATTCTTTCAATTACAACCAAAACTTGTCCCACAACACCGGTGTGAACTGTAGAGGTTTCAAAGACTAGACAATTCTGTGGACAATACTGCTGAATTATATTATATGTGAACTGTTACAGAATGAATGTAATAGTTTAATGTGAGAATAATTTTTAAAGTTGCTTTCCTGGTTACCACACTTACTGGTACACAGTCGGCTAACCAGATCTCGAGTGTGCAAAATCCCAATTTACTTTCTCCTTTAATAAATTACTATTTTCTCCAATAAACTGGAGAGAAAATATTTCAACTATAATAAATTACTATTTTCTTTCCAATTACTAGTTTCTCTTGTGTAACTTAATATTCTAAGTTCTCTGCTTATTTTTTTCTCTCTCTTTCTCTCTCTTGCAATTAAAAGTACAACTTTTCTCACTACTTTTAGTCTATCTTCTACCTTTAATCTTTATATTATTTTATGCAGGTTTATTTGTTGTCAATTTAAAATAAATACTAAAATAATAATTGTATTAAATAAATAATAAACAATACTTTAAGGAAATAATGTCAAACAGAATTCATTATTAATAATTTTTCAGAAACTAGCATAAAAAAGATCAATTAAAACCAACATAAATAATAATAATATACTCTTTTAAAAAGAATATCGGAAAACTTTTTATATGTATAATTAATTTTTAGCAACACTGATTTATAAATTATATCGATATACAAGACTTTGACGGTAAATAAACAAATCTGAATATTTTCAACCCTCATACTATTCACCAACATAATCCTTTAATCATTAACATAGTCCCTTCTAAGTTTGGAAACTAACCAAAACTTTCACATCCTAGAATCTATTAGCACATTTTATAGATTTGGAATAAATTACCATTTTAGTCTAAGATTTATACATAATCAGTCTTTAAATTTAATGTACATATTATGGAATTAAGTGTAAAGAAACCTCAATTATAATATGTCTGTATGTATTGTAACAGTTATACCGGAAGCATTTTCTCACGAAATATCGAATTGGTGTGCAGAAAGTGGTGGTCATAGTATCATAATGGAAAAGTGCTATGAGCATAATGCGGATTGACATACTGACTTTATAGAATTTTTTTATGGCCTATGATCGAGTAAGAAGACCTGACTAGAAAAATTATTCAGTTCAGTTGAAATTTGCTTGAAAAGAATTTCAAAGTTTAATAGTCCAGGAAAAAATATCGAGGGAATTAAAAAAAAAATTTGGGCCTTATGCAATGTTATTCAATATTGCTTTACATACTGCCAGTATTACTTTTAATTTTTTTTATTTATTTTTTTTTTATTTATTGTTTATAAGTTTAACACTTGTAGCAATGAATTGCCCTCATTATACATTCAATATACATTTAAAATATCAGTATTATAATATGGTGTGTATATACATAATATTTCAAATAAGAAAATAATAACAATAATAAAAATTATAAAAAGAAATGAAATTAAATCATAATTGTAGTAAATATTTTATTTGTCCAAAACGGGCAATAAATAGGAACACTTTAAAGTAAATACTATATCTTTAATTTCTATAACTCGACAACACAACACTAAATCTAGCTACACGTAGACAGACTCTAACACAACTGTGGTTAACTAGGCCGACCTTATTCACTACTCATCAACAGTTAGTTCTCCATCGATCTATCTTACTCTATAATCGATAAACAGTCGATGCAAGAAGACTAACCCCTCGATATGTTCCCCTAATATTACCACAACTCGGCCAACCTGACTAAGTGATTGACCCAATCACTGACATACTGTATTGAGCCTTTAAATTTGCCTTCAATGCTTACAACATACTTACTGACTAATACCTAAAACTACTAATAATAAATTACTGTATTAAATATTAGAAGTAACATAACAAAATTTTCTAAAGTTCATTATTAATAATTTAGCTTGTATTTTTTTCTAGAACATATCAATGAAACATAGTAGTTACCACAGTAAAAACAAATCTAAATCTATTACTACAAATGAGTACTCTAGAAAAACTTCCTTTATCAATGAAATGAAAGTATGCTCAATAAACTAATTTCTAAAACATAACAGTGGCATAAGGCATAATAACATAATATATAACTTAAAATGATTCTGCATAGAAAATACATAATTGCAGGATCAAAAGAAAATCCCTTTATCGATGAAATGACAACATAAACATAATCAATAAACTACCTTTTAAAACATAATAGTTGACATAAGGCATTATAACATAATATATAACTTAAAATGATTTTGCATAGAAAATACATAATTGCAGGATCAAAAGAAAATCCCTTTATCGATGAAATGACAACATAAACATAATCAATAAACTACCTTTTAAAACATAATAGTTGACATAAGGCATTATAACATAATATATAACTTAAAATGATTTTGCATAGAAAATACATAATTACATGTTTTTTTTTCTTTTGTTTTGTTTTTCACCACCATGGGAAACACACTCCCAACATCTGAATAATTGTCCACATCACTTTCAAATCACGTAACCGTTTTTCGAGCCACGTAGTTCCCTCTTAAGAATGATTTTGCTGCAAACAATATAGCTATGGTGTTTAAATGTCATTAAAATAACGGTTCTTTAAAACTCATAAAATAAAATAAGACCAATGAGAGTAATTTAGAAGAATATTTTATCAATAATCTATTCATAAAATACGTTTTCAACATTTATGCCTAATGAATGAAGAAAATGTGTATTTCGCTAAGTCGCTAACCATGGTTTCATATTTTGGGGAGAACAGACACCTTTGTAAGGAATCTGAGACACTTGGAAGCCCTCGACATCCTCTACATAATATCGATCATTTTCTAGCACTCTTTTCACGACATAAGGACCGCGGTATTTAGGCAATAATTTTTTATTCACACCTGGTGTTACATCGAAGTTCTTAATCATAATGTAATCGCCAGCATTATATTTGGTTGGAGGTTTATGGCTTTGATCATAACGTAGCTTATTATAATGAGCCAGCTTTTCATTTTTTGCTGCAGCCTTTTCTCTAATAGTTAATAAGTCTCTATCATTATCCGTGTCCTCTCCGAGGCAGTATTTTAATTCATCTTTATCAGGCCCTCTTTGATTCACTCCGAATAGCAGTTTCGCAGGAGTTTCCCCAGTTGACCGATTTACCGCGTTATTCAATGCATACTCTGCTTCATACATAACTTTATCCCACGAATCCGGGCTCGAGGATAATTTCGAAAGTATTGGTGTCAGGGTTCTATTTATCCGCTCTATTTGACCATTAGCTTGCGGAGTTGCAGTAGCTATCATCACGTGTTTAACACCCTCTTTTTCTAAAAATATCTTAAACTTCTCTGATGCAAAGGACTTACCCCTATCCGAAATGATACATTTCTTTGGTTTACTATAATTCCGGAAATATGAAATTAGATGTTTTATAATCTCATCGCTATTGGTTGTTCTAGTAGGGTACAATTTAACAAATCTGCTGAATGTATCAATTATTTCCAGGATAAATTTATTTTTCCGTGGAGTTTTTTCTAAAGGTCCGTAATGATCAATATGAATCACCTTAAAGGGTTCCGTTCCCTTTTCAATACAATGAAGCTCTCCCTCGATCCTATTTGGAAATGGAGAATATGTAATACACTTTAGACAATTATTAATATATTCGCGAATTTTGGGTTTAGCATCGGGAAACCAATAAATTTGTTTTAGATGTTCGTAAGTTCGGTCTACCCCACTATGTCCTAAGTCATCGTGACATGTCCTTATAACCTGGCTTTCCATAGACTTCGGGACATAAAATAATAACCGGTTCTTCCCTTTCCTGTAAACTAACCCATTATAAAGTTCGAACTGCTTATCCTCGGCCTTCTCTAAGCGATCTCTAATTTGGCAAATTTCTTCATCTTTGTCTTGGACTAAAGATAAATTTCGTTCGAAACTATTTTCGTCAATGACTAATATATTATGGGCACGACTGAAAGCATCGGCATGTTTCATGCGTGAACTTGGTCTGTGTTCTAGCACATAGTCATAATTTCTTAAAATTAGTGACCACCTTAAAATTCTAGGATTAATTTCTTTCCTTTCTAGGGTCAGCTTAAGACTATTACAGTCCGTAACGATTTTGAATTTTATACCTTGCAGGTAAATTCGAAAACGTTCGACCGAATAAACTACTGCAGCAGCTTCAAGTTCGAAACTATGATATTTCGATTCTGCCTGAGACGTTCTCTTGCTATAATAGCAGATGGGATGGAATTTTTCATCAGCCTGCTTTTGTAACAAAATTGCACCAAAACCCATAGAGCTTGCGTCGCAATGCAATTCAGTTTCAGCGGAAGGAGAATAAATACAAAGCACTGGTTCCGAGGCCAAATAAGACTTTAGAGATTCAAAACTAGCTAATTCTTTGCATCCGAATCTGTATTCAGACTTTGTTTTTAATACATCATGTAAAGGTTTGGCGATGATTGCAAAATTACAAATGAACTTACGGAAATAAGACATTAGTCCCAGAAAACTATGAAGTTCCCGAAAATTTCGGGGCAATGGATAATCGGTAACCGCAGAAATATTTTCCGGAGTCGGACGAATCCCTGAGGCATTGATTCGGTATCCTAAATAATCAATTTCTTCACTAAGAAATTCACATTTACATAATTTCAAATCTAGTTTATTTAAAATCATTGTGTTCAAGACGGATCTTAATATACTCAGGTTTTCCTCTACTGTTTCAGTAGCAATCAAAATATCGTCTAAATAAATTAGTATTTCGTTATTTTCAAGGTGTTTTTGAAATGCCGAATGGATAAAGCGCATAAAGAAGCTAGGCCCATTCGATAAGCCAAAAGGCATCCTGACATATTCGAATTGGCCTATGAAAGTAACGAAAGAAGTAAACTGGCACGAATTTTGTTCTAGTCTAATATGATGAAACGCATCTTTCAGATCCAATTTTGTAAAATATTTTTTATTCCTCAAACTATCTATGTGATCATCAATGCGGGGAATGGGAAAGTTATCTCTAAGAGTGACCTTGTTCAATGAACGGTAATCAACTGCCATTCTATATTGGCCAGACTTTTTCCTAACGAGAACTATGGGACTTGCGTATTGTGATGTACTGGGCCTAATAATCTCGCGACTTAATAAATCAGTAATTATCTTAGAAACTTCAGTTTTTTCCGCGAAGGACAGCCTTCTTGGCCTAAAATAAAAGGGCATATGATCCGGTTTTAAAATCAGTTTCATTTCTAACTGAGTTAGGGGTTTTTTGGGTCGACTCGCTGTTAAGTAATCAATAATAATTTGATTAACTTCACTCTGAATAGTCCCTGTCAAAGAAACATTAATTTTTAAATTTATGGACTTTTCTTCGACTACATCGATTTTTAATAGTTCTTCACAAAACCCATCATTTGGAGATTCAAGGGTATGAATCTTCACCTCATCATCGAAACATATCTTCAATTTTTTATTGGATATGAAATCCCTACCTAGTAAGCATAAATGCGACATAGTTTGTGAAGGAACTACATAAAATTCTACCTCTACTGTGCATCCTTGAGTACAGATTTTAGTATGAAACAACCCCAAAATTTCTATCTTACTGCGGTTTACTCCTTCAAATCTGCAACAGTTGTCATAAGGTCTCAATGATGTATGACTAGGGATACAATCGATACTCAGCAAAGATATCGGGCTACCTGTGTCTAAAATAGCATTAAGAGGGTGCTGCAAAAAATCTGAAGTTATTTGAATAACATAAGAGGGAACTACCTGTACTAAATGTGCACTCTTCTCCGCAGTAGATGCCCTAGGCTCCGGGCACTTCCATTTCAAGTGCCCTCTCGAACCGCAATTGTAGCATGTGCCTCTCTCTCGAACAGGTTTTGGACAGTCAGCAATTCGATGACCTGGTTCACCGCAGTTGAAACAGCTATCTTTTCTGGAGCTACGCTTATCAACCAAGCTACTATTAGGTACCTGAAAATTAATGGAAGCTGAAGCTTTAGATACCTGTTTAATCTCCTTCTTCATATTTTCGTAAATCCTTAACTTGTCCTTAAGCTGTGCAACAGACGTAGCATCATAAAGCAAAACTTTGTTCTGCGGTGTATCAATAATGCCATTTATTACATAGTGAATTAGTGATTCGGTATCTATTGATCCTCTAGAGGCTAGTTCTCTCATCACAAGGAGGTACTCTTGAGCACTCTCATTCTTCTTCTTGACTCTTGAACTTAGCATCTTATGTAAGTCAGCAGAATTAATCTTCTTTTTGAATTCTTTAAGAAGGGCTGCTTTTAAGGCATCCCAGCTTACCAACCCTCTTTCACCTTGTACGAATAATTTGGCTAGTCCAGTTAGTTTTTTCTTCGCAAATATTAGTTTTTGGAGGCCATTCCAGCCATACAGCTTGGCGTTCTCTTCAAACAGCTCTATCCATTCTTCCACACGTAAGCTGTCACCACCATCATATTCAAGGATCGAATCTTCCACATCCTTAAAACTTAAAGCGAACTGATTGAGAACTGGCGGTGAATTCACAATACATTTCTCTATAGAAGGAATCAAGGATTCATCTTCCGATTCCTCTTCACTTTCCTCGCTATCTTCCTTCGAAGAAAAATCTGTTAAATTATTTAATTTCGTGCAGATTCTTCGTGCAATATCCTTGGCGTCACCCGAATAATCTATTGTGAGGACGCTACAAATGGTTGCTAGCTCCGCCACTGAAAATGATTTCATTGCAACACAATTTTCTCATTTAACTCTGCGTCTGTAAAGTTGAATCCCTTGAATTCTTTCAACTTCCTTCTACTTAACCGACCACATTCGTCACCAAATATTAATCTAAAAAGAAGCTTAACTGTTTTTGATGAGAGTGAATCAATCACTTTTCCTAAGGACGCTATGCTTCCAAGTGACGCCATCTGAATTCTTGTTGTTTCAGCAATCAACACTTTATCCCACTTCTGAAATTGTAGTAAATATTTTATTTGTCCAAAACGGGCAATAAATAGGAACACTTTAAAGTAAATACTATATCTTTAATTTCTATAACTCGACAACACAACACTAAATCTAGCTACACGTAGACAGACTCTAACACAACTGTGGTTAACTAGGCCGACCTTATTCACTACTCATCAACAGTTAGTTCTCCATCGATCTATCTTACTCTATAATCGATAAACAGTCGATGCAAGAAGACTAACCCCTCGATATGTTCCCCTAATATTACCACATAATAATGATAATAGTAATAAAATTAATAAATATTATTAATAATAAAAAAAGTAAATAAATAAATACAAATATGTGAAATGAATGAAATAAAAGAAATTCCAAAATAAAAAATAAATGTTGTAAATTGGATGTTGAGATTCGGTCATACAAAAGAACTCTTTTTAAATTTCTACCGACGTTCCGGCTAATTTATTGCCTTCTTCAGGATCTGTACAAGGAAATGTCACACATTAAACTACAGTTTGTAAATAATTCTAACTGAAAATTTTTGTAAGTACATTTCCTAAGTTATTTCCATACTTTACTCTTATATATGCCACATATTGTCAAACTTTCAATAGTTGTGATTTAGTTTAATATTGATCTGTTCTACAATAGTTTATAATAAATTTAAATGTGCTATATAAATCATACTTTTTATTTAGTTTATTTATATAGTTTATTTAAAAAAAATGTTATTTGAAAATATTTTTTAAGTGTATATTTTATGTTATTTTTCTATTTTTTATTTATCTTTACTCGTATTAAAACCTTTGTACAGATCCTTAAGGAGGCAATAAATTTGCCGAAACGTCGGTAGAAATTCAAAAAGAGTTCTTTTGTATGACCGAATCTCAACATCCAATTTACAACATTGAATAAGGCGGTCGTAACGAACACCAAAAACATAAAAAATAAAATAAAATATTGACAGCTCTTTGTCTAAATAATCTAGAAAGTTATAGATAAAATATAATACAAAATAATAATAATTATTCTGATAAAAATAAATGAACTTTAGCAGATATTAAAATAAAGACAAATAGAAAAGTTGAAGATAATAAATTAACCAATAGATATTAAAAGAAACATGTATCTAACTTAATCTAGTAGTAAAAAAGAGTTTCGGAGTTTTAAAGTATTTATTGTATACAGATAAATATTTTTTAATTTTGAATAGGAGTCGATATTTAGTAAATTCTCTAATTGAACCTGAGAAGTTGGTATGGGATTAGTATAACTTTGTAAAACTTTGACCTAAAGTGATTTAATATATGACATGATAACAGAAAATGTGTCAAGAAAACTGTCAAGAAAAGGCTGTTTATGTGCCTTTCTCAAGAAAACATAATGGACAACAATTTTCAGGGGAAAACTTATAATTTATACCTCACAAATGCGCGAATTATATTACTTATTAATTCTGCATGCTTACTAAACGCCCCCAATAAAAAATCGCCATTTGACAAGCCTAGGCACTTCATGGTGTTCTGCCCCATAGGCTTTTTTTTTTTTTTAATTTTAGTGGTCCCGTCAATCAACATGAGGGCCCTTTTATTTAGAATTGTATGTATTTCACCATTTTAAATAACTGCTTAATTAATGATAGAGAATTACTGATGATTTTTAAAATATTCATCGCACTTATATCAAAAGCCGCTTTAAATGATTCTCTCTTCAAAAATAATTCCATGTAATTACGTATAAATGTTAGCGTTAAAAGTTATTATGAAGTTTGCATCATAATAAGCAGATAATGTTAGATTACGTACCCATTATGTCACATAATCAGAATTTCACGAAATACGCGCTAATTAATTCTTTGACTTTTGACCTCTAATTTTGACTTCTACGCCATTATTATGAAGGATATATTAATACGCATGGAACTAGCGCATAATAGCTTAGTTTAATTATTGTAACTCCAAAAATTATACTATTAATTAATTTCTTAGCAAACAGCATTCGTAGTGGACTACAACAATTGCACCCGGGTATAAGATCGGGAAGTGAATCCTATATAGTTTAGCTGTTATCCCACATATCATGTCTAACTTCTTTAGGTTCTAAGTTTGTTCAGTTATAATAGATGAATCTGCAATAACGAATAGCCGCCCTTGGAGCATTATATATCATGCTCCTTTCTAACAACATGAATAAATATGGCTTTCGTTATGATATATAAGATAATCATCATGTTTTATAAGATGATTCCGTATCCTTATGTAAGTGATATTAATTCTGGAATATTTCACATTGAACTAACATTTATTCTTTCTTTTTCGCTTTTCTTTTGCGCAAATGTTCACCGTTGATTATAATTTATATCTCATAAATCGAAGAAGAACAAATAATGGACATTTGTTCCATTAAAATGGAACACATTTTTATTATTAAACAAAAAATATAACCAATCAGAGGATACCAAAAGTAATTACCGTAAGAGTAATTACTTACGGTAATTACTTTTACGGTAATTACCGTAAGTAATTGAAACAATTGAAATTTTGTTCAAAAACTAAAACTTAGGAATAAAACATCAAATCAAAACTTGGTATAAAATGTCAAATAAAATTCTAAATTGTTTTTATTGTACAGAATTCTTCAGGATAGTTGCACCAAGCAGTCTATGCTTAATTTCCAACTGATTTGTGATTTATCATTGCATGCATACGCGTCCTATGACTGATTTCTGATTAGTTTGAATTCGTTTTTTCACGTTCTTATATTATTTAAAAATAAATAAATTCATTTACATAAACTCTTATAGCCAACTGAATGCGACTTCTGCACATGCCCGCATAGTTAGTAACATGCCTTGGAACTCTCGGACTGCTCTGACCAATCGCAAATCAATTGCAAACTGGTTTGCTGTTTAGTTGGAAAATTTAATTTTTAGTTGGGAAAAGGTTTGAATCTTACTGGATCTATCATAACGCATGCCCCAGGCAAACACAAACCAGTTTAATATTTTGTAGGAAAAGGATCGTGAGTTTCGGTCTTTTTTTGAAAAAATAAAACAAAACTTAAATTCTTGCCAACGTTTCGACAAATATATTGTCTTTTTCAAGGCCTACAACATATAAATACAATAGGTTCTTTTTTTAAAGTCAAAATCATAAACAAAAAACAGAAAGTAATATAAAATAAAATTATGGATTAATTTATAAAAATTTTTTGGTTTACTTACATAAAAATTAAAAAAATAAAAACCATTTAATAATCTTTACAACATATCAAACTTGAAAACTTATGTATAATTTTGTAAATAAAAAGTTGAGAACACCTCAACAACACAGAGAATAGTGAACAAATAAACCATAGTGAACAGGTAGGTATATTTATAACGGGACTAGTGGAGAAAGGGGTCTATTTGGAAGAACAAGGTCTGGGATTAGGAAATCAGGTTGTGAGAAATTGAAGAGAGACCGTTGGTATCTGTCCTATAATTAATAGAGAAAAATTCTATTAATTATAATTTACAAAATTATACATAAGTTTTCAAGTTTGATATGTTTTAAAGATTATTTAATAGTTTTTATTTTTTTATTTTTTATGTAAGTAAACCAAAAATTTTTATAAATTAATCCATAATTTTATTTTATATTACTTTCTGTTTTTGTTTATGATTTTGACTTTCAAAAAAGAAACTATTGTATTTATATGTTGTAGGCCTTGAAAAAGACAATATATTTGTCGAAACGTTGGCAAGAATTTAAGTTTTTTTTATTTTTTTCAAAAAAAGACCGAAACTCACGATCCTTTTCCTTCATACAAGCAACGGTCGAGAAGAATCTTCCTTAATATTTTGTAGTACTGATTTTGTTGATCTTTGTAAACCTATAAGCAAAAGAGGTTTAAATTATTGTGTCCGACTTAGAGTCCATAACATTTCAACGCTACACAAAAAGTAATTGAGCATGACTTCATTTAGTCTGGACAGAATAGTTGAGTTGTGGCGAATTTATAGGCAAATTATATGAATTTTATTAAAATGAAAATATTGAATTTTGAGAGATCATTTGAATGTTTTTCATTTGCAAGAATTGAAGTGTTTCCAATGATTATTGATGTAAATCTAAACTTCACAAAAATTTTGATCAGTTTTAATTACACTTAAATTTTATAACATAATAATTCTATTCAATCCTAGCTCTACAAGGGACTGATGATTTAGGCCGCAAATCTTTCCATTGCAAGCCGTTTTATTTTATATCTGCCCTGATTCATTAGTAAATGCTAGATTGTGGCGAGTTGCAATTTTGATCGCGGTACGGTGCTCTTTGCCTTAAATCTTGAAATCCTTCTTCGAGCATAATTCCGCTTACACAAAGAAGATGAAACGGAGTTATAACCATTTTCTAAAAAATTCCCCGACAAGGTCCAGTAGAAATATATCCTTAGAAGGTAGGGCCCTGAAACTATGAAAGTGATTCTTCTTAGCTTATTTATCTCCCGATCGAGAAGATTCAGTGTCCAGGAGCGTACTGGGCCTTCCAAGAATAAAGGAGTGCTCTGTCCCGAATCATTTCTCTAGTAAAAAATATGATTACTTTTGAGCCACTTTTAATGGCCTCCCTTCTGTACAAATACCGCAAAAAGGTTCAATCACTAGGTGGCCGTAAGATTTCCCTCATTTTCCTATCTATCATCTCTTGAATGCCTCTGTGCCCAACATCCAACTTAACTTGTTTCAATTATTGTTGTTTTAATAGTTAAAGTGGTCCTTCAAATTTCTATCTATATAAGATCATCCTCAATTCACAGTTTGAGCTCATAATAAGCATATTCCCACTATTAGCTTGCAAATATCTTGGAATATATCTGAAGGCTACTTCCCCTTTGTAATCCTCAAGAAATCCAATAAAAATCTGTTGGAATATAAAACATTTGAACCCTTCCTTTGGTGATTAGAAGGAATTTAAGGACTTTATAGCCATTTCAATACAATTATTTTTATTAATTTATTAATTGCACCAGTTTTATTTAATTCCCAAGTATTAACATTTATAGTTACAAAAATTAATTGAAAAATACGTAACTTAATGAAATCTAATTTTATCCAAAGATTAAATGAATAATATACTTCTAAATTATATATTTTTCAATTAATTCCAGTTGTTATAAACTCTAGGTGGAAACAAGATGTCATAACCGTGGAAAATTTCTAATTGAGAGGTTAGAAACTTTCTCAGAAATGTTAGGAAACTCGCTAGTTTGTTTTCAATAGTTTATTGTATATATAGGAAAGTTTAATGCAGTACACTTGCATGATTTCTCTCTATGACAATAACTAAAGTGTAACGTATAAAATGAGAAAGAGAGAGAGTAGTGAGAGTGAGTTGATTTTTCATTGACAGGATATTGAGGCTATGCAAAATAATTTAAAAAAAAAATCTTCTTTCTTCCTCAAGTGTATCCCTAATCAGAGTTCCTTGCGCCATATATATCGAGAGTAGGCATCGATTTCGCATAAAACTGCACGATCCAGCTATCTCAAAGTCTTCCTCTTTTCCGCTTTCTACTGGTAGGAATTTTCTTCGGATGTCGCTCCTCATACTTCTACGACAAGTCCGTGCCACAGTAAATTTCTATCACTGTTTAGTTCTAGAATGGTATGCTTATCATGGGTTATTTCTCCAATGGCTCCACTGGGGGCTCATCAGGGAATGTTTTTGTTACACACCTAATCCGGAAGCCAGTTTCTGTCGCATTTAGGTATTCTTCCTATTATTTTACAATATTCGTGTCAAGGATCTATATAATAATAGGTTTTCTAACAAAGTTGTACATTTTTTATGCTTTGTGGGGATACAACAAATATCAGTTCCAATTACAGAATGTAAAATCCAGGAGTAGTTCTCCTCTTTATTATAAATGATCTCATGTACTTGACGTTTGAGCATCCCTCAATAGTTTCTTCTATGTCCAGTACCAAAACAGTTGTCTGCGGTTGCCTGAAATAATGTATTCACATTTTTCCAAACATTTAGGTCCCACATTGAACATTCTTCCATAAGTTTATTTAGTCATATAGCTGGTATCTTTCTCAACCTGTGCGGTTATGATTACTCATCGGCGTAAATAAAAAAATAAATGGTATTATCATTTACAGGAACACCCATTCTTTTGCATTTTCGCATCTAAAGGTCTCCAAAGCCACCTGCATGTAGGTGTTGAAAAAGAATAAAGCTAAAAATCAGCTTTGCTTCAGACCTTTTGTTGCTTGGAATGTAAGGTTAATTCTCCTCGCATATTTATCCCTGTAGTGGTCCTTCGGTTGAGACAACGGATGAGAAATGTTAGGTCCTTTCCTACACCTATTTTTTCTCGCCCATGTCTTTCATTGATAATGCCTTCTAGTCCTCAACGGGTTTTTGTCAACGATTATTTGGAGAAAGCAGAGTTATTTGAAGAGAGCTCTATAAGGCTAATATCTCGATAATTGCTGGAAATCTGGCAGGTTCCTTTTTTCTAGATAGAAGTGATGTTTGACTCATTCCATTTATCAGAGACAATTCGTTTGCTTCCCTGTACAGCAACTTGGTAATGAATCTTTTGGTCTTCCAACTTAAGTAATTCAGAAATACTGATGCCCTCGTTTGCCAGGAAACGTGGAGTATTTTTCCTATGACTAAGGGATCTTCAAGAAATTTCCTTCTAAATCGGTTAAATTGAGTTCAAAAGCCTTAAAAAATACAAATTGATTTATATGATATATCTGGTTAAGTCAATACAACCGCATGACTGTAATAAGCAAAGTTATTGCTAAAATCGCAGCTGCATTGCTAATTTTAAGATTTTTTACATTTGTAGAGGTGCACGCTTCTTTATCTAAAATTTTAGTCATCAATTGCTCGCTACTCCGAAAGTAAGTTCCATTACATTATAAGTTTTATTATCATTAGTGCCACATCCAGCTATTTTGTCTCTTGTTCACTGTTATTTTGGGTTTCTGCTAATGTTTCTTATCAAAGAAAGTGGCTGTTTAAAGCTAAGTAAGTAAATGAACCTGGACTAGTTTCTTTCACATTTTGTTTTATTTATTACAAAGTAAGTTTTTCATCACCTTTAAAATGGCGTCCAATTTAAATTTTACAGTCAAATTCTAGTACAGCAACATCCCTATTTTCCTTTACAGTCCGAGATGGACTTTGGCCTCCCTAACAATTCCCCTCCATCCCAGTCATGCGTCTGCCTTAGCCATTCCACCACTCCAATCCGATCCAAATCTGCTTCCAGGTCATCAATCCAACGCTTCCTAGGGCCTCCTCTTTTTCTCTTTACAGCAAAATTCTCTCCCATTACCTTTTTTGTCATTCGGTCATCCTCAAGTCTCATCACATGCCCCAGCCAACTGATTCTTCTGGCCTTTATGAATCGAATTATATCTTCATGCGCAATTAGTTCATCCAATTCCTGATTATTTCTAATGCGCCAAGTTTGCGTGCGAACGGGACCAAAGTTACGCCTGAGTATCTTCCTTTCGAAAATTCGTTCATCAGCGCTCTCAAGTGTCCAGGTTTCTGCTCCATAACAAACCACGGGCCTAACTAATGACTTATATAGTTTCAGTTTTGTTGGCTTTGAAAGAAGGGACGATTTGAACAGTCCAACGAGGCCGTAATATGCTCTTTTTCCTGCCATTATTCTTTTTCTCATTTCTTCGGTTACAGCTCAGCAAAGTCCACATAAATAAAACTTCCGCGATGTACAGACGCCTACATACTTTCTACAAACATTGAACTCAAGGAAGCCTAATAATAAGGTCACCTGGATTTGATCGCTTTACAGTCCCTTCCTATACGCATCTAACTCTACTGAAAACCACTATCTTGAGAATATTTAATATTCTGAGGTAATTATATTTGTTGGCAACCTCATTTCTATTGCGATTGTTTCAAATTTTTGAAATTAAATTTTCATTGGAAACAGATATTTTGAAGTTTACCCCCCTCCTGAATTCAAATAAAGTTTTTAACGATGGTGTGTATGAGTGTTATGTAAGAGTGTGCGTGTGTGTGGTGCCTTTACAAGAACAAATAACAAACAATGGCAGGATTCATTAAACTTGATGTTCAGTCAGTTACACTATCGCATCCGATACTATGGTTCCGACCAATCGAATGTACAATTTATAAAATTCTGCTGGAAAATAATTTTTGGAGGATTCTGGAAATCTGTAGGTTAAACTTTCCTCTATTGTGCTACTTAATATCAATGTGTCCTATTCTGTTACGTATATAAAAAAAAATAATTGGGTTGCTAGATTTACATGTTTGAAGAATATCGGTTTATTGGAATGACAAATTTATAAGATAGATATTATCTAGGTTTGAAAATATAATCATTTCGGGGAAAATTTTCGAAACGGATCGCATGATTTGGTTTAAATATGGAATGCTAACTGCACATATAGAGCTTATAAGACAAAGATTGGAGGGTAGAAGAGTGGCCATATACACCGATAGTCAGGTAGCCTTGAAGGCGCTTTCTTCACACCAAATAGTCTCAAGTCCGGTGTGGGACTGAATATCTGCCATAACCGAGGAGGATGCTTGAAATAAGCTGACCCTCGCCTGGGTGTCGGGCCATGTGGAGTTCCTTGGCAAGGATTAGACTAACATTTGCAACGGTCGGGAAAAATATCAAGGCAGAGATAGGCTAAATTCTTTGTTAAAAGACACATATAGAGATTATAAGACTGAACCATAAGATATAAGATTGAACTGAACTGAAAGGATATGAGATTAATAGAGGGTCTACTAACAGGGCATTGTAGGCTGAATAAGCTTTTTAATTTACTTAATACTTGCAGACAATGCGAGGCTGAGGAGAAAACCCCGGTACACATCCATTGTGAGTGTGCCAGGCTGATGACGTTTCTGCAACTGGGGAGAAGTAATCCCAATGCCACGAGTTTCATGACGAAGCCACATTCAGCTTTGCTAGGCCTGATTAAGAGGGCGAAACTGAAGATGTGCTGTAAGACCTGGGGATCCACAATAGACCTCTCAATGCAGGTCGGTGTGGAATGAGGCTTTGCCCTCCCCGTTTTTTAATCAATCTAACTGCACATTTATAAACCTATTACTTTTATGCAAATATTTCCCAAATAATTGATTTTTTTTAAATCAATTTGGGAATTTATAACTTAATGAAACTTCTTATAAACTACATCGGAAATCTTCTAACAACTTGCGAAAATCTCAGAAACCAATACTGCCAGTCACACTTCTGCTTTGGTGTTATCTGTTTGGATGGGGGTACCGACAGAGCGCTGCCATGCAATGTTGTCACATTCAGTTGGTTTTTATGCCTCAAATGTCAAGAGTAGAATCCATCATCTAAATTCATATGCTTTGCTAAAGCCTAAATAAACAATTCCAAGTGTGAGTAAAATTTGCTAATTAAAATTATAATAAGCTGTAAGAAAATTGTAAGAGAGTTTTTCTTTTGTGCTTTTTACAGATCTAGTAAAGTGCGCAGGAACTGAGGAGGCAATCAGATGACAGTATTAATTACCATTTCCTCATAAGTATATCTCAATTAAAAATTCATAAAAATGTAAATCTTGAAATCTGGTTAATATTGAGTCCGAATTATTAGATTTTTGAAAATATATTATAATTTTTGTAAGATCGTAGGATATATTTGCATATATTATCCTCTTAATTGCATATATATTTTTGCATCCTTGTGGGCATCAAGTTAATATAATTGGGTTTTGTGTAAAACAAATGTTAAAACTCTTCAGATTGTATTGGAATATGGAAAATTCTATTAAGGTTAAATCGTTTTTTAAATTTCCGAATAGTTGTAGACGGCAAACAAATTGGTTTGAGTATTACAGTATATCTTGATTTTGAAGCGCTTGTCGAGAAGTCCAATAGGAAGTAATTAAAATCTGAAATTCTACTGAAAGATATTCATTTGAGTCTCTGGTGCGAGGGTTCCATTTTGATAGTTTATCTAAGGTCTAATTAAAGCCAGAGATACCGTCCATTATGTGCAGGTTTTATCAAGATTCAGTAATAGAGACAACAGGTGAATATGCAGGTCTTATAACAGGTAAATGTCTTACAACAGATTTAAATCTTTGTTGTTGTTTTTAATATTTATTTATTTTTTGGTCAAGTATAATAAAAAAAATAATAATATCTTAGGAAAGCGAACCTTACTATAATTTTTGATGTCCAAATTTGACCATATAAACAATACAAATTGTGTTATTTAGATTAACAACGTATTTAAATATTATAAATTACAATTTCTTTATTTTAAATGTTTGTTACAAAAACTAACGTCGTAATGTCTCTATAAATACATTACATAAAAATCCAAACAATTTTCTTGCTATCAGTTTGTTGGATTTCAGTATATGTAACGGTCTGTGGGTAATATATGACACCATATTTGCATAACTGTCTTTCATTAGCATTCATATTCAACGTTCACTAGAATGTACGTATGTGCGTATAATAATTTATGTCAAGTACCCACTATTTAACATTGATAGGGGAACATATTCAATAGAAATACATTTGGTACTCACGTTCAGCTCATTAGATAATATAATTCTATATTAACTTTATTCACAAAAATTCCACAATTTTTCCAAAATTTTCAAATCTTTCATTCGCAATAATGAAATAATAAATGATTATAATTTATTATTATTATTATTATTATTATTATTATTATTATTGAAAAATATACTTTTACGTAGATTTCAAAAATCTGATGAGAAATACTCACACTCTTTTCTCTGACTGCAATTTTTATATTGTTTATTGCTGACAATTTTTTTTCCAAATTTATAGTTGTTCACTAAATTTTTTATTATCTTCAATGTTACATCAATAGAAGGAATTGAACTTAATAAAAAGTAATTTTTTGAGGAAATGCTACCTCATTCCTTCCTCACACCACCTTGTACGAATTTTCTCTGAAAACATCAATCACACGACTTTCTCTTACTTCCTTTCATACAATTTAAATTTTAGTGGAAGTGGCAAATAGGAAAATGGAAATAATTTGGAAAAAATAGTTTAGTGAATTTTAGCTTAAAATAAAGTGTATAGTGCAGTGAAAAGAAACTATTATCAAGCAGAATCCGCAAATTAACAAGTACGTAACATTTTCAATTTACTAATTACAAAAAAAATAATTATCCATCAGATAATTTTATTACTTTTTCAATTATTTTCTCAGCGGAAATATCTTAAATATTTCCCAAAATTGAATTTTCTATTGAATTACATTTTTAAATTTTTATATTTGTTCCACTGTACCATAAACCCTTGTGAATTTTGAATTTATGAGTGCTCTTAATAGATCTCAAATTGTAAAAATATTAAGGGACCATAAACTCTCTCAAAATGGCAACTTAAATCAGTTATGCAGATGCGTTGAAAAATATAATCTTTCCCAAGGTAATTCTCTTTTTTCCAAAATGTACAAGATTAATGGACAAGACATGGGTATCGACGCTGCTGTTGAATATTTACTTGCCCAGCAGTAATTAGCCAATCCTCCTGCCATCCCAACAATCAACCTGCTAGCCCCTTGCAAAATTTGCAATTAATTAATAGTTTGCCCACATTCGATGGCGAAAACAGAGCCAGTGTGTCACATTTCCTGGACCAAATTAGTCATCGCGCTAGCCTTTCTGGCTGGGATGACGCTGCAAGATTAGAAATACTAGCACTTCAGCTCTCAGGTTCGGCAAAATTATTTTACGAGACCCAGAAAGCTGAGCTACAACGTCAGGGTTCAATTATAACGTATCCTTTAATCTCAGAACGTCTTCTAGCTAGATTTAGAAAAGAGAAAATCGCTCTAGTACTCCTACAGCAAATGACTAATATTCAGTCTCTTCCCATGCAATCACCAGAACCTTCGGGGATAGAATTAGGCACATTCAATCCACCATTAGCTTAAAAGCTCAAGCTAACCCACCCGAGGCCTTACAAGAATTTTACACAAGTTCTATGAACTCTTCTATAACGGGGTCCTTTACCTGAATAGTCCCTAATAGTTTCTTTCACTGCACTATATACTTTATTTTAAGCTAAAATTCATTAGGCTGTTTTTTCAAAATTATTTCCATTTGCTACTTCCACTATTATTGCAAAGTTTAGTTGGGCTTGCAATAAAAAGATGACAGGATTATAAACATATATCCGGTCGTCTGGCAGCCAACTTTGATCCAATTAACAAAGCTTGTCACTTGGGTTTCAGTCGTTAGATAGTGAACATCGTTGTTTTTGTCTCAATAGCTCTTTTTGTTATTTTCTTTGACAATAGTCTTTAGAGAATTGTGAAATGTGATATAATGTTAAATTTGTGATTTCTTCGTGAACAGATTTATTGAGAAAAATAAAAAAGAAAATTAATTAAATTCAGCTTTGCTTATGTGCTATGAAACGTGCGTGTTTTAGTATGTAGTTTGTTGATTGCTAGTTTAATGATAAACTTTGATCCCTCATTGAATACTTCAAACACATAAGTTTTACATACTAACATTGATTCTTGTTATAAATAATCTATTTAACTTAAAATGAAATAAATTAAAATTAACATGAATGAGGAAAGTATTAAATTACTTTAGTCTAAGCTTGACGAAGTTAAGCAAGAAATGAAAAAAGACATTAAACGCTTGACAATTTCTATAGAGAATTTTCAGAATGCTTAATTTTAATCAAAGAATTCAAATACTGGAAGAATATTATGCTAGAATTAATACTGCAGTAAAGGATTTGACTAACGAGATTCGTTTTTCAAAGAGAACTATTAGACAAAAAAATTTTTTTTTTCTAATTTAAGGCGCGTCAACATCTATGATCATTGGCGCCACGAGCCTTCTCAGTGCACTGCAGACCTCCGGACAGTGTTCTCGCGATACAGATAACACTGTCCATCAGCGGGCAGTGAGCTGTAGAGGCTCCTAGGAAGAAAAAATCTAAGGATAGCATAGCTGGTCTCGAACCCGGGTCCTCTGCATGAAAGTCCAGTACGCTAACCTTTCCAGTATACTATTCCCTTCCCTTACAAAAAAATATTATTTTTTTCAATCTTCCTGAGAATGATAATGAAAATGTGGAGAGTTTCGAGATAACAGTGATTGATTTGATCAAAAAGAAATTAAAACTAGATATACAACTTATCGAATTGGACATATTAGAAGACTTGGTAAATCACAATCTAATAAAAGATCTGTGTTAGTTCGCTAAATACTCGCAAAAGGTTTCAAGTACTAAGAGCATCCAAAAATTTAAAAGATTCAAATATAAGAATGTCGAAAGATTATGCTTACAAGGAAAGGTAAAGAAGAAAACACTTATTCCTTATATGCTACGAGCTAGAAGTCAAAATTGTTGAGCTTCATTGAGGGATGACAAATTGTTGGTTGACTATGAAATATTTACTTTAGAGAAGTTACTCAGTCTAGACAATTGCGAACACTCTTCTATGGGAAGGTCAACAGATGCTTCTTGTTTGCCCGACACAGAAATTTCGGATAAGGAAAAAGATAATAAAACTAAATTAAAAGAACAGATTAAGAGACTAACCTCCAAAACATCTACCTCAAGAGAAAATGAGCTCATAAGACGTTTGTTGAAAAAAGGAGAAATTCCCAAGAATTCTCCGAAGAAGAGAAAAACTGATAAAGGCGAAATTTAGCAATTACTTATTAGCGAACCAGAAATGAATCTGGCACAAGAGGGAGGGCTGCACAGAATTCTTCCATAACTTCCGCACAGTCAATCAACATTAAATTGTCAAGCATTAAGGGTAAACAATAAATTTAATATCAGATTTCTCTTTCAGAATATTAATGGTTTTTCAATAACCTATTTAACGTTAATCCAGAAATCATAAATAAATTACCCAATTTTGATATAACAGCGTTATCTGAAACTTGGAAAATTAACGAAAGCTTTAAATACCTTGTTATTTAAGTAATTACAAAATTCTTACTAGCCCAACAATTAAAGGCAGTTCTTCTGGCCTTAAGTGGTGGTTTCATGTTCCTAGTTAAGAAAAATAGTTCACTTAATCTGTGTATAAGTTACAAGGATACTTCCGCTTTGATCATTAAAATTAATTCTCTCCAATCTTTTAGTTGGCCTAATTTACTGGAAGCCGGGAACTTTATATGAGATGAACGATGTAACACTACACGAAATTTTGAAAGAGATCTCTGAATTACATGGTAATATTCCTATAATTTTTGGAGGTGATTTCAATTTTCGTGTTGGAAATTTAAATCAAATGGATGAAAATATAGTTGAGAATGCTCTAGTGTAGCCTGTATGCGAATTTTGGGATTCAGTTATTAATAAACGAGGGAGAGCCCTTGTGGAGCTCATGGAAGAAAATGGTATTTAGTTATATTCTCTAGGAAGTAATTTCTATCATTTGTTGTAATATTTATTAATATAAAAGATCATTATCAAATTTAATCTTCGCCAGGGTTTTTTGTTAAGTTAATTTTAAAATTCAATAATTGATACTGACAACCGATTTTTTTTGCACATTTATTTACATTACTTCCTCGTTCTTTTTTTACTCCTCTAAATTAAAATAAGTAATTATAATTTTTCTTATTAACAAACTGTTATTGGACAGCTTAAAAACTGACCAATCAAATACTGTGTTTTGTTGCTATATTGCTTTAACTTTTGGTATATTCAATTTAATTAATTATTTTAATTAAACTCTTATAAAATGGTATTATCTCTTACTTTAGTATTAATTGTTATTTTTTGTAAACTTTAATACTTTATTTTATATGTTTATATTTTGTCGTTGACATTAACCAAACATGTGTTAACTTTGTAAACCTAACTCCTTGCTAATGAGTTTGACTCTATGAGCAATGTAATAAATAAATAGTAATAACAAAACTTGTGGCCGCAGTTTAACATTTAGCATAATAGGTTCTCTAGTAATCCCTAAAGTGAATTTTTGGTTTAAATGTTTAATGTGATACGTTTATAATCTGTGAAGTTAATTAATTTTCTGCCAATTCTAAAATTCTACCAATGTTTCTAAAGTACTTCAATATTATATG
Source organism: Triatoma infestans (assembly GCA_011037195.1). Taxonomy (NCBI): domain Eukaryota; kingdom Metazoa; phylum Arthropoda; class Insecta; order Hemiptera; family Reduviidae; genus Triatoma; species Triatoma infestans. Next base: position 30,721 of record JAAEAF010001435.1, on the reverse strand, counting down.
GAACCATATATTACACTGTAGTGCTACTTTAGAGGAAAGTTTTCCCCAGAACCCTCAAAAATATTTTTTTTTTTGAGAAATGGTACAAATAAATAATGATAGGAACTTAAGAATCTAGATAGTATATGAAGTTTAAGGGAATCTTTAGATTATTTTTCGAGAATATGACTAAAAAGGATTGATCATTCAGTAAAGTCGCACTTCCGGTTGATGGATTTTGACAGAAACTTTTTCATCAGAGATGATAGTGGTATCTAAACGTAATATTAATTGTGACCTGCGCGACTTTGCGCTTTCGAGATATTTTGTTTATTCACATAGGGTAAAACTATGAGAGATGACGCGGTAGAAGAGAAGACGCAGGCTTTACTTCTCTTGTTTGCCACCAAGGTGGCGTTATGGAAGTTAGTCGAGGAGTAGAGAGATTAGAAGCGAACATTTGGCAAAATTCTTCAGTTATTTTGTGTGTTCTTCTGTGTTCTAGGAACATTTATACGCATCAGCGTGTGTTTTCATAACGTGAATTTTCATAACGCTTAGTAATTTTTTTATATACTATATTAATTGCAATTGAAATAGTATATACAAAAATTTAATAAATTACTAAGCGTTATGAAGATTCACGTTATGAAAACACACGCTGATGCGTATAAATGTTCCTAGAACACAGAAGAACACACAAAATAACTGATAACTTTTTTTATATATTATTATATTTATTTATTTCTTATATATTTATTTATTTATTTATTTATTTATTACTATATATATTTATATTTTATATATTACTTTTTATATATACTTTTTTTATATATTAAGATAACTTTTTTTTCTTTTTTTATATACTATATTAATTGCAATTGAAATTTATTTTTCTTTTGCACTTTCAATATGTAAAACAATGTAATGTATGTATGGAGACAACGCCATTTGTAGGGGGGTAATCCCCCCAAAGACAAATAAAGATAATTGCAATTGAAATGAAAGATTTCCAGCTGTCGTTAAAGTTGGACTCGTAGACATCGTGTTTACCAAGTTTCATGACGATCAGCTATGGTGCGTCGTCTATCCTACCATAGTAGGAGAGACGGCCAAATGTAGTGTATTTGTATTTTGTTTCTGGAATAAATGAGAATGTCTTTATTTTGAAAAATAACATTTTTTTGTAGATAATAGTAGCTGATATACGTATGTTTTATAAGAATTACCTCTTTAATATATCTCCTATATTTTGATACAGGGCATAACTTTAAAATGTGAAATGTCATCTCTCTTAGCTTTACCCTATATATATGTACCTCTTATATATACCTCTTACTGGAGTTAGAGAAAGTAAAACAAAATTGATGTATTTGTGTGTATAGTTTTATGTTTTTGTTCAATTACTTCACTATGTTGCAGAATTGTACATTATAGATGGAGTGTTGTATTGTGACATTTCATTTAGAATTAAATACAAACTGTACTTTGTACATCATTACTGTAGATTTTCAATTAACTTTATTGTAGAATACAATGAAATAAAACTAAATTAAAAGAAATGAAAATTACAATTTTCTTTTTTCGATTTTTCTATTCGTTTGTTTTAAATTTATTTAATTGTAATTAATGACTAACTTTCTATAATTAAGTGATGAATAAAACAGAACAATTTTTTATTATAAAGAAGGTAAAATAAAGTCTATAATTATACTGAAAATTTTCTTAATTTCAAATAATGACTAATAAATTTATAAATGTCAAAGAGATGGCTTTATCTTTATTAACTACAAAATATTCTGTGTGTTTAAAAAAAATCTGGTGTGAAATACTCACACGGCTTTCACATACTGCGAAATGGCAAAATTTCTACACATTTACAATTATTATTAGTGTTTAATACTCAATCAAAATCTACAGCCAAAACCAGGAATCAAATCCGATACCGCAGTACACATCACCATTGCGATCGATGCCTCTAACCACCCAGCTATTGAGGCGCATGTTTCTCTAAGTAAACAGTAAGTTGATTTACTTCAACGTTCAACTGCTAAAATTGAAGGCTTTGGTAATACCGGCCACCTTACTAGCTGTGTCACTATAACTCATACTATGTCAAAAATATATTTGTTTGTTACTAGCAGTGCCTCTCTGCTATAAAAAAAATGTATTTGAATATTTTATATTTTCCTACTCAACAGTTAGTATTCACACTAATACTGTTAGTATTCACACTAGTTTTTCTGTTCTCTATTTCCCGCGATTATAATAATTGTTATTGATCGTTGTGGTTGGTTCTGCAGAGCTGGAAAGCATCAGAGATATTTTCCGTGATAGGTTGCTTCTTTTTGTGGTCATCGCCCGGTTTCGGGCGTTCGCCATCATCAGGATGGGTTTGTCAAACAGTGTGATAACATAGATTTGCACACAGCAAATTTAGTTTATTTATTTATTTGTTTATTTCGTTTTGATTATTTTTTGTTTAACCTCATCCAAACACCTTAACCCTCCGAGCTAAGGCACTTAGCCTTCTCCTTCGTTCTCCCACAAATTTTGAGCTCCACCATGGCTTGCTCAAAAGCCAGTGCTGGAGCCCATACAATAAAAAATAAGTATGTGGTTAAAACTATGGAACTCTTTGTCATTTAACTTTGGAAGACAACGGAAATTGTCCCTGGAAATATTGATGAATCAGACGCAAATATTATAGAGGAAAATTTAAAACCTGCCGGAATTAATCTCAATTATTACCCAGCATTATATGTTTGTATGTAAAATAAAGAAATTAAAATAATGCTTGTTATTTCACGGGATTTTATGTCCAGTACCTATAAGTAGATGTGGTCGGAGACTAGAGGTACTCACTATACATAGTTGATTTTAATACATCGAATAAAATCTAAGGCCAATACGGAGAATCGAATCCAGTGCCACAATAAGGGAATGAATCTACGCCTTTAACCACACAGCTTTCGCAGCAAAATTTGAATTTATGTATTTTGTATGTGTGATTGTATGAGTGTTGTATGCATGAATCATAGGTATGTACTATGGAACTCGAAGAAAACAAAGGAAATTATTTTAAAAATTACATAAATACATCCCTACATAGAAATAATGGAGAAGACAATTTCATTTCAACTTACGATAGGAATGACAGATATGTTACAATTTTTGTATTGCTTAGCAAGTAGATTAGATTAGATTGAAAACGAGGAGGGCGGGGCCTCATTCCACTGCGACCTACAATAAGCGGTCTATTTTGAATCTCCTAAAATTATAGCACATCCCTGAGCTTCTTCACCTTCTTAATCAGGCCTAGCAAAGCTGAGAGAGGCTCCGTGATGAAGCTAGTCGCTTCAGGATTGCTTGTTCCCAGTTGAAGAAACCTTGTCCTCGCCAGGCTCACTCGGCGGCACACTCACAAAGGATGTGTACAGGGGTTTCCAACTCGGCTTTGCAGAATCGGCATACCACGTTATCTGCCAGTAGTAAATGGTGCAAGTGCCTTTTTAGCCTACAGTGCCCTGTAAGTAGACACATTATTAGCCTTATGTCCTTCGGCACATATACAATACGTGCTCAGTGCTTAGCAAGTATTGTATATTACACTATTTGGAACAGAGAAGCTGGACGATAATTTTCTTAGCTCTAATGTTAAAAAAAATATTGTAACAAAATAAAACATATACATATTATATATCTAAATACGAGTTGTTCAACAAATTTGCACATCCATACCATGTAGTTTTATATACACATACACAGACACACACACACACACACACACACGTACTCACACCATCTCATCCCACATATCATTCATAGATACATGCATATGACATCAGTTATAAAGACATACGCGTAAAGTATATTTTTAAAATAAAAATACAAAAATACACAAAATATCTTTTTGCATAACATTACAGTAAAATAGCGTGAAGCCGAAAAGAGCTTTCTACATCATTGGATCTACGAAAGCTTTGTACATAAAGAACAAAGAAAGGTATAATGGTACAGCATGAAAGAAAAAGACGAAGAAAAAAAAGAAAAGAAGTCTTTTGCTTAAGGAGATATTCCCACATATTCTCAGATACTAAAACCTGAGATAGGTAGGGATTATGCTTAGAGAGGCCTGAAGGAAAGGAGATCACTAATGCTACTTCATAAGAACGTCTACCCTGCAATGTTGTATTTCGCTGGTCTATGTCAATGAACAGTATATCATTGGAAAGAGAGATCATTAAAAATAGCAACGTTTTTAAAAATCTCTTTTAAATATATCTTGTAAATAAATCAATAAAAAGATACCGAAAAAACAAAAAAAAAAGTGTCTTTGTTGACGTCTTTTTTAAAACCAAAATTAACAACTACAAAGGGTTGTAAATCAATTTTTGATAATTATTTGTAATTGATGTCTTTTTGTGAAGTAAATAATTAATAAGTGATCAAGAACATGCTGTTTTAAATAGATATTATTTTAGCATTTTATTTTAGTCGATGGACTTTAATAAAACTGTGTCAGGCACTCGTTTTTTTGGGGGGTAGGAAATTTTAGTTTAAATGAATAAATTTTGGGTTCTCTAAAGTTTGCTTATGTCGTTGGATTAGATCTTTGAGAAAAAAAAATTATATGGTCACTAATAGCTTCAACAATAAAATAAAAAAATAAAAAATTCAAATATATTTAATCTATCATTTCTCATGATAGAGTACAGAAAAAATCAAAGGAAAGGGTAAGTAAGTATTCATTAGAGATTTCAATAATTAACAATAATGCTAGTAGCAATTATTTTTAATTTATTTATGACTTTTTTTTGTGTGTAAATAACCTTTGTCAAAATACAAGTACCTACTACTGCAGAGTCGATTGAAACGGAGATCTCGGGTTCGAATCCAGCTGGGTTACACTTAGATTTTCTCTTCCTAGGAGTCTCTACATTTCACTGTCCGATGATAGGCATTGTTGTCTGTAACAAGAGAACACTGTCCAGAGTCCGGCAGTGAACTGAGAATGCTCCGAGCGCAAATGACCATAAATGGTAGGGCGCCTTAAATAAATAATAATACTAATAATAAATAAAAAAACGAACCGATGGACTGAAGAATTTATCACGCATTCCTATCTCTGTACTTATTAATCTGTTTTCGAAGGAGAATATCAGATCACCTATTAAGTGATTATTGTTGCGACGTCCATTAACTAGTAATGTGAGAGTTACCTGCTAGACCACAATTAACGGAAAGCATTTTCATAATCTTACTTGCTTTCTAACTTAAACAAATCCGCAGTTTTAAATTCTGAAATGCATGGACAAGATTGTACATTATAATAGCAAAAATCAATCATAGGCAAATAAAGAAATTTAGAAATAATAATAATAATAATAATAATAATAATAATAATAATAATAATATAATAATAATAATAAGAAGAAGAAGCAGTCATAATGTAGTGAGTGTTATACATTATGAACAAGTTATTTCTCTTTAAATTGGCATTCTTAGTCTTCACACTTCCATATTCGTGGAACTGCTAAGAACGAGTACCACTTGATGTATTAAAAAATAATAATCATAAAAATTATAGCTAATAGGTTCCCGATCTAGTACGTCGATTTATAAATTACGAAGTAAAGTGAACTAATGATGTATCAATCTACCGATTGCAACTCCCTCCCAACTGGCGATCATTACGAACTGAATAATATCAAAGTGTGCTGTTAGATGCCTATCTGGAAAATTAGTATTATTGTTAATCGATTAGTATGATGCAAGCTTCAACTTTGTAAAATTGACTGTGTATTTCCAATCTGAAGAGTCACATCGCTGGCAATCGGCTTTTATTGCCAGCAATATATATATTATATATATATATATATATATATATAATATAATATCTGTAAATCTATATATACAAAAATAAATGTCCGTTGTACGTAATGGCAAATCTCAAGAATCAATTACTCAAATGTTGTCAAATTTATGTATGTTGTTGAGGCTGAGGTATAGATTGTTTTTAGTACACAAACTTTTCGATAGGTGGCTCTTTTCAAAAGATACGAAAAATCAGTTTTTTCGCATATATTTCGAATACTGTTCGTATGTATATAGTTATTATTGGCATTTCAGTTTCCAATATTCCACGTGCGAGTTTAGTTCTCAACTACCTCCTCCAAACTACAATCCACCTTTCCGACAAAGTGTCTAACTTTATTTTCTGTCTCAGTCGCTAACGTACAGTGCACGTCTGGCAATCAGTAAGGCAGTCCGCTTCATAAAGTTTTCCCATTTATGGGCACATGTCATCAAACTAAGTTTAACTATTAATATGCCTGTACATCTACAAAATGATACTTCAGCAGCGCGTTACGCTCAACAGATACTGGAGATGAAAAAATACCAGTCGATGAAATCATAAAATGGTTTACATTGCCAAACAATTTCTACAATTTGATTGACACTAAAGAGAATTTGATTCAAAGTATTTTACCATTTATTGAACAAAATTACAGAAATGTAAGAAATGGCTTGATTTGCCAGGTTTGCCACCTCACATTCTGCATTTGAAAGTTGGTGCTTCTATTATCCTTCTGCGAAACATCGTCCCACCACGTCTCTGCAACGGAACTAGACTTGCCGTGAAAAAAAAAATCGAATAATGTTTTAGAAGCAACCATTTTAATTGGCAAATTCAATGGTGAAAACGTTCTACTGCCCCGCATCCCCATGATACCTACAGAAACACCTTTTGAGTTTAAACGATTGCAGCTTTCACGGCTCGCTTTTGCCATGACCATCAACAAAGCACAAGGCCAATCACTTAAAGTATACGCATTACATTTGGAAAACCCATGTTTTTCACATGATCAACTATGAGTATATGTAGCTTGCACGAGTAGGCAAACATTTCGCATTATATATATATATATGCCCCAGAAGATAGACAGTATGTATTGTGTACCAAAAAGCATTGTAATAAAAAAAGTAATTTTCATTCCAAAAGCATTACAATCCGAATATTATTTTTAACAAAATATATGCATTTTTTCTGTAAACTGTATTTCATTAAAATTTAATATCCAAAAAAAAATTTTTTTTTCCATTCATTCTTATTATTTTTCATTTCTAATAAAATAAATTAACTTTTTACTTTCAAATATATATTAGGGGCCAGCAAAGCGGACCGGGTACAGCTAGTAAATATATAAATATATATATATATATAAAGATATATCTTCTGTGAAACTTTCACGTGATTTTTCTTTTACTACAATAATACAATATAATAGAAAAATTGTCTTTAAAATTGTGAAGTTGACAAAAGTTTGTTGCCATCAAGAAAGGTTGTTGTGGTGATGTGGTTTCGCACAGCTGGAAAACATCAGAGACAATTTTCCGTGGTAGCCTGCTTCATTTTGTTGTCATCGACCGATTTCAGGCGTTCGCCCATATTCAGGATCGTTTTTCAGACAGTATGACAACACAGACTTGCACAGAGCAAATTTCTTGAGTGTGCAAGTCTGTGTTGTCACACTGTCTGAAAAATGCATCCTGAAGATGGGCGAACGCCCGAAACCGGTTTGATGACCACAAAATGAAGCCAGGCTACCACGGAATATGTCTCTCATAAAAAAATGATGGTAGGAACAGGATATATATACTTGAGTGCCTAATATGGAAGCGCCTCTCTCGCAACAAAGCTTCTAGCGATATTTTAAATTTTAATTAACTGACAGATCCCCAGATACACCTGAAATCAGTTTATCCGGAAAAATTTTAAATAAAAGTTATAGAATTGTATGTGTAGTGAGCTTTTCAACTTTATTTTTTTCTATTTTTTTTTTTTATTTAAGGCGTGACAACATCTATGGTCATTGGAGCCTGAAGCCTTCTCTGTGCATGCCGGTCTCCGGACAGTGTTCTCTCGCTACAGACAACATTGTCTATCACCGAACAGTAAGCTGTAGAGACTCCTAGGAAGAAAAAGATGTAAGGGCTGCACAGCTGGACTCGAACCCGGAGCGAGTCAAGTACGCTAACCACTTAGCTATTACCTTCCCTAGAAAATAGTTGTGACTGCTTTCGTATATTTTAAAAAAATCTCAAAACATATTCTGCAAAGGAGCACTTCTGGTCAAGCAATTTTCTTCTCATTTGGAATTTCATCAATGAATCTAATGTTTATTGTAATAGCAACCAAAGAGAGCAAAGAGAAGCTCAACCACTCTCTCAGACTGGAAAGGGAGAAGCTGTATAAATATAGCGACGGACAGTCCATAAAAATACATTTGAATTCAGTTCAATACATCCAATTACTACGTGTCATATTCATACCACTCTACCTTAAGACATTTCTCTATTGCAAAGTCCAGGCAGTCTGTGTCTATTTATTAATATATTAGTTAACCAGTGTTAACCAAGTCTTCTTCTCAATTCATCTACCATACGTAAATTCTCTCCACCTAACACATCCATCATAATATTAATAATGAATTAAATAGGTCATAAAACCATTCATACTACTGAAGTGGTACTTTAGTGGAAAGCATAATACCCCTCCAAAAAAAATCATTATTCAAGGGAATATGTTCTAAATTGAAGTGGTGTGTACTTTTATGTGTAGATAGTGTAGTGAAAACGAAGAAATAGATAGTGTAGGCAAAGTTTAAAGAATTGTATTTGAGACATTTTCGAGACAATGGCTAAAAACTCTAAAAACTCCACACTACTTCCGGTTGATAAAATTTGTCCGAAACCTTGTTGCCAGATGTGGTGATAGGAGCTAAACAAAATACCAAGTTTGAGCTTCCTGAGATAGATAAGTTCTTTTTTCGAGATATTTTGTTCTCACATACACACACACACACACACACATACAGGCCAATCACTACAAATAATTTTTCGTACTCAAGCAGACCTGAGAACATGTATTTCCGGTAAATGCACAACTTCGAAAATTTGACATAATCGCAATATTTACTATTACTAAGAGCAAGAGAAAGTAATATAAGAATTTGGACCATTATTCTAGAGATTTAAGAAATTTCTGCTATTAAATTAGTTTGTTTTTTTTATTTTTATTTTAAATAGAAATATTAAAATATTCAGAATTGAAGTAATTAACATGATTTATTAGAAAGTATATAAATTGTTTGCCTTCTTAACTCTGACTAAAAAAAAAAAAAATAATAATTTTTATTTTATATTAGTATGCACGCTAAAACTTGGCAAATATTCAAAAATAGATAAAAGTCTACTTAGCAGTATTATTTATATTTAACAGTGGTGATGTGGATAAAACAAATATGGCAATAAAAAAGCGACAAGAAATGGAATGGGCAGAAAGAATACAACTCAAATATCTCAAGGAAACTTTTGGATCTAATACAAGCTCGTGACAGCCTCTTGGGGATTTTTCGTGCAGAAAGTTAGAAAAAAAGAGTTTTCTACTACTATATAATATACCAAATAGGAAAATGGCTTTAGCGTTATTGTCTAAACATGGGATAGGATACTGTACGCGGGTTATTGATCTAGTTTAGATTGATCAAAAATAATAGAAGTTCCTGAGTCAATGAAAAAAAAAAAAATCATATATTAAAACATATGGTTTGTTCCAACAAGCAATTTCTGATTATTTACCATCTGAATTCTGATTACCATTGTACAAATGCGCAGCCTCTCATTTGATTTATGATTAATTTGAATTTGAATGTTATTGGGAGGGACGCTGTTTTGTTACTTTTTAAAAAATTAATGCAACCTATTATAAACCTTCCTACATTGAATCAAGTGAAGGAGTCTTACTATGCATGTCCGAACAGTTAGTACACGACTTGACCCTTGGACACCTCTGATTGATTACAACCTACTTTCAAACTGGTTTGAGATTTAGTTGGAATATCTGATTTTTAGTTTGGATTATCTGTTGGAATCTTCTTGGAACGCATTTCTGTCAATGCACATGCTTTGGACAATCATAAACCAGTTTGAGGCTCTATAGGAATAATACCATATATTATATTTATTTATTTATTATTATGCTTTAAAAGAATACACTTCTTTATAGCATGGAATTGCTACAATATAATAAAAAATACAATGAAAAATCTTTTACATAATTATAAAATACTTAAGATTTACAAAGCCCTCATGCGTTAGTCTAGTGGCTAGCGCACTCGCCTATTGGTGCGAGAATTCAGGGTTCGATTCCCGTGAGGGCAAAGTCGGTGTTGACCCAGCATCGTGATAAAAAGTGAGAAGCTACAGTAGTAAGTAGCGCCCTATGTAGCGAAGGCTGGAAATAAACGGCGTGGGAACTGCGGCGTGCTTACCACACGTCCTCCTATTCAAATCGCCGTCTGGCAAGCCTTGGCACTTAATGGGCTGTTGCGCCATAGGGTTTAAGATTTAAGAAATACATAAATAATACAAAAAATTAATCAATTACATTTTGTAGATGCCTTAGTTTCACACTAACTCACACTAACTCATTTTGTGGTCGATGACCACAAAATGAAGCAGGCTACCACGGAAAATGTCTCTGATGCTTTTCGTCTCTGCGGAACCAACCACCACAACAAAACAAAGAAACAAAACAAAAGTGGAAAAGAAAGAAATCTTGTAAATAGTACTGTTTCAAAATTAAAGTGATATATGTAAATAAATATAATGCAATATAATATATTTGTAAATGAATAATTTCCAAATAGGCATAAAAATTAAAATAAACCAAACCAAGAATGAAGACAGCACTTATTGAGAAAATTTAAAAAAAAAAATAACTGAAATTAGCCAAATAATCCCAATTACTATAATCCCAACAATTAATATAATCAATAAATGAATGTGTGGCAGCAATTAATTTATTTATCTCTCAAGATGAGGGCTTGTTTAGTATAATAAAATACACATTTAAATTTTTTAATCGAATTAATATCTGTTAACTGGAAAAAAGGGTCAGTGCAACAACTAATATATATTTACTTAGCCATTTTTTTGGCGGATAAAGCTAAACAATGAACAATTTAGAAAAAAATGTTCCAAACTATCTGGTTCTCTCAATGTACATAATGTGCACTCTTTATCGGGCTCGAATTTGTATTTTTTGCCATTTAAATATAATACTGGGAATTTTTTGAATGCTAAGCGTATTTGTGGTAGAATTTTTAACATTACAAAATTTATATTTAAATTAAGATAAGACTGCTGAATGGAGAGGGAAGGTAAATACATTTTTGAAATGGATATTATAAGAAGAAATCAGTGCTTTATTTATATCGATACTTACAGTTATTCTTATACTTCTCTTGCTTCCTTTATTACAGATACAGAAAATAACCTGGACATTCCTTTACAATTAGACCCTCCCCCAAAAGCTTTCACCCATCTGATGTTTCCTTCTTAATAAAACAGCTACCTACCAAAGCCCCTGGATATGACTTCATAACAATCAATCAAAAAAGGCGATAATTTGTCTCACCTACATATTCAATGCTGTACTATGCACGACCTACTTCCCATTACTGTGGAAATTCTCTATAGTTCGTATGGTCCCCAAACCCAATAAGACCTCCGAAACACCTACATCTTATCGACTCATAAGTCTTCTTCCTGTAATGGAAAAATCCTAGAAAAATTAATATTAAAAAGATTATATCTATCCTATTCTGCAATCACATAACATCATTCCAGTTCATCAATTCGGATTTAGAGCTACACTCTACCACTCAGCAGTGCCTCGTATTGTAGACGTCATCTCTTCGTCTCTTGAGCGGAAGAAATATTGCGCGGCAGCATTCGATCGTGTCTAGCATCCGGGCTTGATGTGGAAGCTGAGAGGTTTCCTACCACAAGCTTAGTGCTAAAATCCTACCTGACTGACTGCTACTTCAGGGTCAGCTATAGATCATCCTTCTCAAATTTCTTTCCCATATCTGCTGGTGTTCCCCAAGCAAGTATACTTGGACCCGTCCTTTACTCCATTTATACAGCTGATATACCAAATATGCCACATACCTCCACTCTCTACACAATCATATTCGCTGATGATACTACCATTCTTGCTACACATAAAGATCCCGTAATAGCAACTCGTAATCTACAGGCGCACCTGAATTCACTCCAAAAATGGTTCAACAAATGGGGAATCAAAATTAGTGCTGAATAGAGCCAATTTCCTTCACTCTCAGACGACTCACTTCTGCTCCAGTTTATTATGACAATGTCGCCTTACCCCTAGTACAATTACTGTTCAAAATCCAGTGAATTACTATTCAGGATTTCTGGATCTTGCAACTGCCACATATCTTGAGCACCAATCTCAATTAGCATATGGTGAAGCTTAACAGCCCAATTGAAAGGTAGTTTTCGAGTTTCCATTAATTCCAATAGCCTTAAAAAACATACTCTTGGAAGAGAACCATATATTATATAAAATATATGGTATTTCGTGTAGGTTATAGCGAATGGCTTTGTATACATAATTGTGTTCGTGCATACGATACAAAGTTTCTGATTAAATCCATCAACCGATAGTGCGACGGTTTGTTCAGTTTTTCGCGATTTTCTTAAAAACGGGTACAATGATTTTTTCCTTTAAACTTTCCAAAATATCTGTTCACATTATTTTCAACTCTCTTTCATTTAAAATATATTCTCGGAAAAATGATATTTTGGGGTTTTAGGGGGGGAAAGTGGCGTTAAAGTTTCCCTTTAAAGTGCCAATTTAATGTAATATACAGGGTGACCAGAGTTATATGCTCCACCCACTTTTTTTTTAAACGGCGGGAAATTTCGAAAAAATAGAAAACACGTATTTAATCATTTGTAGTCTAGTTTATTTTCAGTGATTGATCCATTTTTTTATACCCCAATATCCCGAGATACAGCATCCAACTTTTTTTTTTCAAATGGAACATTATATTTTTTTTTGCATATTTTTATAGTACTTGAGCCTCTAAAAAAAAAAAAAAAAAAAATTTAAAACCGGTTAGGTTTTTCAAAAGTTATGGTAATTTAAAATATGAAAAACAAATTTCAGTTTAATGTCAAAATTACCTTATTTTTTCTTTAAAGAAGCTCTTCAAACTGGACACTATCAACGGATAGGCAAGCCAAAGCTCTGGACTCCCACGCTCTGTTTGTAGCAGCACTTAGGTGGCAAGTCAACATCTAGGCAGGCTAGAGTTATTCGACGTTCCATATCTTCGACTGAAGCCACGGGATTAAGGTTACTGTACACTTTATTTTTTAGATATCCCCACAAAAAATAGTCCATTGGGGTTAAGTCCGGAGGTCGAGGTGGCCATTGGATCGGACCATGAGTTCCTAAACACTTTTCGTGGAAATTTCTGTCCAGGTAACGTCGAACAACTCTCGCATTATGTGCCGGGCAACCATCTTGTTGAAAATACATATCTAACCGACGTTTTAGAGGAACATCTTCAAGCAAAACTGGCAAAATGTCTCTTAAAAAAGTTAGATACCTTTCAACAGTTAAGTTCCCTCTGTAGAAGTATGGGCCGATTAGTTGGTTTCCTCAAACTCCACACCAAACATTTGAAGAAAAAACAACCTAATGGCGTGTGGCGAAGGTAACATGTGGATTTTCTTCTGCCCATATTCTAAAGTTCCAACGATTAAGAAGGCCATTGTTGGTAAACTTTGATTCATCAGTCCATAAAATTGTGCATTTTTTGTCCATTTTTTGTGGGGATATCTAAAAAATAAAGTGTACAGTAACCTTAATCCCGTGGCATCAGTCGAAGATCTGGAACGTCGAATATCTAGCCTGCCTAGATGTTGACTTTGCCACCTAAGTGCTGCTACAAACAGAGCGTCCAGAGCGTCCAGAGCTTTGGCTTGCCTATCCGTTGATGGTGCCCAGTTTGAAGAGCTTCTTAAAGAAAAAATAAGGTAATTTTGACATTAAACTGAAATTTGTTTTTCATATTTTAAATTGCCATAACTTTTGAAAAACCTAACCGATTTTAAATTTTTTTTTTTTTGAGGCTCAATTACTATAAAAATATGCAAAAAAAAATATAATGTTCCATTTGAAAAAAAAAAGTTGGATGCTGTATCTCGGGATATTGGGGTATAAAAAAATGGTACAATCACTGAAAATAAACTAGACTAAAAATGATTAAATACGTGTTTTTTATTTTTTCGAAATTTCCCGCCGTTTAAAAAAAAAGTGGGTGGAGCATCTGGTCACCCTATATAGCTCTGCATTTACATAATATTAATATATATTAGAAAGCAACATGGTAGAATTTTAGATTTGAAGAATTCGATTAATCGAAAGTCCACCTTTATAGAATGGGACTTTTCGAAAACAACTATGATGATTTCTTTTAAACCGAGAATGTTAATTGCACTGATATGAACATATCATTTTTATTGGAACATTTTATAGAAAAAAATTGGTTTTATGCAGTTCTGCAGAGTTTGTGGCGTTAAAATGCAAATGGTATATGGGATTTGTTCAATGTAATTCGCGCTTTATTCTTGACTACAGTGTTGTGCCTTTTATGACTGCCTGGGTAGGCACTTTCTCTCTCACCACTCTTGTCTCTCTCATTCATGTTAGAGCAAATGAGTATAACTTGAAATTTAAAGAAGATTTGCCATTTTATATATAGTTATATTAACTGGAAGTACGAAAAAACATTGCATTAGGATAATTTTCTTCAACCTGCTATTTCTCATTACTAAACATATTTAATTGCCCTCTCTAATATATAGTTATTAGAACAAAGTTATTTTGGTATTCTGGTCAAAAGATATTTTGTAACAGTTCTATATAGCGAAACATGAAACCACTTCCCTAGAACCTACTAACGTTTTCAAGTATAATTAAAATATGAATTTGTGTAGATGGTGTTCGAAGCTTTTGAAGAAAAATCTTTGAATTTATTTTTGGGAAAATCGTATAAAAATTAAAAAAAAAAAAAATTATTTTATCCAGATGGGAAAATCAGCTTTGTGCTGTTTGCTATTTTCCATTTTGGAGCTAATTATTCATTCAACAGATACACATAAACGTATTACATTCAGATTACCTGAAGAAACGCTAATAATGACAAACATTCCCTTACCATGCTATCACTTTCAGTTAGTTATACTCTGTTTCATTCTTCCTGCAACCAATGTAGAATTTATTTGCATTTATCCATTGCCCTCGGAATGGCGAATAAAGCCTTGGCAATTAAGCATCCGCTCATTTGAAATTTTAGGTAATCATTTAAAATGCACATTTAAATTTTGCTTATTTGTAGCAAATATATACGAATTATTCATATCAGAAATAATTATTGATTAAATTAATATGTTTGCTAATTTGACAGTGAATAATAAGATTATTTAACACAGTAGAATAATAAGTAATTTTAACAAACGAATTTAAGTTTGATCTATCACAAATGTCATTGAGGAGGAGGTTACGTTACTGTACTAGATTGTCAAAAATATAATTTATGGGTTTAATTATTAATTGTTTCTTTTGTAAATTTGAAAATCATTAAAGATCATCATGTGTTTAAAATAATCTTTATGAATGATTTTTCATGATGAGTGGAGAGTTTCCTTTTGAAAGGTTAAAGGATTTATATAAATCTAATCGTTCATTGTGATAAATAATGTGCATTTTAATTATATAAGGATTGATTTTCTACATGAAAGTTAAATTGGATCAAAGAAGTTACGCGTTATTTCCATGTTTCTGTTTGATATTTTTAGTTTTCAAATTAAGTTGTTCACACAATTGTACACTCACACTAAAAGACTTACAGAAATACTTATTAAAATTGATTATTTTTTTAAGCATGAAACTCAATGGTTTCTTGTGGATTAACACAAACAAAAATAATAAGAGAGAAAAAAGAAATTTTACAAGACAAACTGAAAGTAAATTTTTAATTGTTTTTTTTAATTTAAAGCGATTCAACATCCTTCTCAGTGCACTGCCGGCCTCCGGACAATGTTCTCTCGCTACAGACAACAATATCCATCACTGAACAGTGAGCTGCAGAGGCTCCTAGGAAGAAAAAATCTAAGGGTAGCACTGGACTCGAACCCGGGACCTTTAATTAGTAAACAGACCATACTTTTAAATATATGCATCTTAAGTGGATAAATCCCACATTCTAGCCGAGCAAATGGATTTGGTGTGTTTTTTGGGGGGTTATAACTTTGTTTCAAAAATTGCAGATGTGTTATTTCAATGGTGTCCATGTAGAAAGAAGCCCAAATCCCACTAGAACACAGAACAGTAGAGTTAATTATAGCATTCAGAACTTTTTAACGGGATTTATTCCTATTTACCTTAGAGTTAATCAAATACTCTTAATCTTGCTAACCGCTATTACTTTCTCTTATTTTACCTCTAAAAAGGTAATGAATGCTTCTATGCTTGATGAAATTTACCGTTCGAAGCAAGCGAAAGTCCCTACTATATGAAATTATTAACCATTTCAATAGGTACACCTGAATAAGTAATTTCTAAAAGTTATTAGAAAATAACATTACTTTAGTTTTTATCGATATATCGCTTGCAAAGAATTTAAATTGCAATATTCTTTTAAAATATTTAGTTATTCCGGAAGGTCAGTTATTTAGGTGGCAAAAACGGCTATTTCGTCCGCATAGCAGAGCATTAATACATTAAAAGGTCCATGAATATCGACAAAACAGGCCACCGGAGGAGTTAAAAAAGTCAATAATATCCGAAAGGTAAAGGTTGAATAATTCTGAAGATAATGGTTCTCCTTAAAGAACTCCAATTTTGATATCAATATCCTCAGTAAAAAGGACCTCCTCGTAAAAAAAGCTTTTATAAAATTAAATTACAAATATTACAAACTGTGACGGTTTTATTGCGTTGTAATCAACCAAGATAAAAAAAAAACGATCTACAATCAAAGTTTTTTTTTTTTTTATTGATATTTACACCTGTTATAAGCTTAACAATAGTAAATTTGTTAATTGTAGACAATTCATAGAAACAGAAGCGGACAAGTCACTCACTCAGTGGTGAAACTCCGAGTTATTCAGTAAGTAGATCATGAGGCCACTGACGTTTTAGTCTTCTTGTTGAATTTATAGGGTTAGTTAGGGATGCAAGTTCACTGACGAGAGGATTGACATGAGATGATAAACTGTTGTGAAATTTGTTGTAACGGAATAGGATTTCTTGACGGACGTATGGTATATTTAAGTCTGTGTGGATTGTATGATTGGAGACAAAGAAAGGAGCTGAAACGATTTTGCGAAGGATTTTGGATTGGAGTGTTTGGATACGATTATAATTAGATCGTTTGGTTGAACCCCACAGTTCTGCGCCGTAAGTGCAAATAGGTTTAAGTATGACTTTCTAGAGTAGAAGTTTGTTAGTAAGTGTTAGGTTAGATCGTTTGTCAAGTAATCGCATCAGCATTTTGTAACGTTGAAGTAGTGCCTATCGTTTGAGTCTGGTATGTGGATTCCAGGTAAGGCGTCGATCCAAGTATAGTCCTAAGTAGCGAACTTTTTGTACTGGGGGTAAGGCGACATTGTCATAATAAATTATCTCCTTTTCTGGTAAATGTCGGAGGATGTTGGATGTTATGAAGTCATACATAGCCAGGGACTTTGGTAGGTAGCTGTTTTATTAAGAAGGAAACATCAGATGGAGTGAAAGCTTTTGGGGGAGGGTCTAATTGTAAAGGAATGTCCAGGTTATTTTCTATTTCTGTTGTAAAGGAAATAGTGAGAATTTCGTTACGGGGATTGAATACTTCTGAGAGGTGGGCAGCAAAGAGTTACGCCTTATCGAAGTTTAGATTTAAAATTAGAAATGTTACACTTTTTTAAATAAAAGTAATTTTTCACTTGCAGCATGCAAAAAACTTCTCGTAGTTTTGAACTATTTAAACTGTGTCAAGTCGCGTGAAAGAATTATTCTTAAAAATGGACCGGTCTCAACACTTTTTCTTAAAAGGAAAGCTAAAACTAAAGAGTAGATTACGCGGCGGCATACTTCGTTTCCTTAAAATTTCTAATTTCTTTCAACAGTTTTGATTTAGTAACTGGCACATTATTACTACATATTTATTATTCGGTTGCAGAATAATAACATGTGCTTTTACTTGTTAAATAACCCAAAATAAAATTACGATGGTAGAATCCTTAAAGTTATTACTGCTGAAAAGTTATTTAAGAGACCCAAGAAAGAGATGTAGTTAAGATAAAGTTACATGAGTGTTTCAAAACCAATTTTTTTTTTTTTAATTAAAATGAAAATACATTAATTACATACATTATATACTTATGAAATATATATATATATATATATACTCATTCTTTCAGTATGCCACATATGTAATTGTATACCGTGAAATACAAGTCCTAAGTAAACTCAACATTTCATAATATTTAATTAAATAATTATATCATTCATATGAAATAACTAAAATTTAGTTTGGTTAAATACAGGTCCGGTAACGAAGATAAATGTCTATCCAGGTATTTTAGGTTGAACAGTAGGGTGGAATCTTAAAGGGCAGCGCTGAATAAACCGACCTAAATAAATAAATACAAACTGTACTTACTCTTTACTTCTCTAACAATGACTTAACTTTAATTTAGATATTGGTTTCTTCTGATTCTATTATTTTCTCTTATTCAAGTAAGAGAAAATACTGAGATCAAGTCAATCAAGCTTTTCAAAATTGAGTTATCCCCGGAGATACAAGATTACAGATTCCTTCATTAAGAAAAGATATTTTAGCAAATATTTTTTATGTAGAAGAATGTCACTGTATGCATCTGTGTATGTGTGTGAAAGAGAGAAAGAGAAATACAAAAAGAGAGAATGTGAAAAGTATAATTCAAAAGCGATTCCCTTGCTATTTAATTCCGACCTTCGCTACCTAGCTGCGCTACCAACTATAGCTTCCCACTTTTCCTCACAATGCTGGCTCTCAACACCAACTTTGCCCTCACGATCCTTGAATGCTCGCACCAAAGGTAAGTGTGCTAGTCACTAGATCAACGCGTGAGTGCTCCACTAATATTAGCACTGTACACTCGTACATTTGTGTAAACCAGTGTTTTTAGAGATTAGATTGTTATAGGGTATTATTGCACTGCAACCTGAAAGATCTATTGTGTCCCCGAGAGCCTTTTCAGTGCACTGCTGGCTCCGAGCAGTGTTCTCTAGCTACAGACAACAATGCCTATCATTGGCCATTGGACTGTAGAGGCTTCTAGGAAGAGAAAATCTAAGGGCAGCATGCCGGATTTGAACCCGGAATCTCCGCGTTGCTAGTTAAGCTAATGCCTTCCTATTCATTTGGCTTACGCCAATTAACTAAGGACGGAGACCCTAGTTTATGTACTGTGTTTGTCCTTGTCTGTAAAAGTTGGAATGTATATAGTTTAAGTTGATTGTGTTTTGTTTTGACGAAGTGCATGGAGTACTGAGCTGTGGTAACCTGTAGGGTCGCTATTCTCCAAGAAACTGCAGGCAACAGATCTTCTTTGTGGGCTAAAACAGTGTTACTAAATAAAAAGATAGATCTACATTTATCTTTTCTAAGTGGTACTTGATGTGCTTAATTTTGACTGATTGCTGAGTAATTTTCCCTAATTTTCACTTCAGCATTGTCATTTATTTCTTTATCATGAAAGTGTGATGTCCCGTTCTGTTTAACTTTCAACGACCTATCTCCAGTATGAATGTTTGCAAATTTCATATAATTATGTTTTGACCACAAAACTTGAAATTTTAGTTGTCTCCTTAGACTCTTTCTTCTGCTTAAAATATCAATAAGTTACGTATATGACGCTCTTCCCAAAACTCCATTTTATGGAATATTTATTATTTTAGCGATATACGCCGCGATGTTGGTACAAGGGAATAGATACAACTAGATAATTAATTTAATAATGTAATCTTCTAATTTCTAAAGCCTCCTAGAAGCTTCCAAATAAATTCTTGAAGATATATTTTAAGAATACAAATGAAGGCCTGATGTCTTGACCCACGTCACGCCGGCTTATAGTTAGACCCGTGAAGGGTGATCTGGCCAAGGAAGTGCACTATTCACTGAGCTGTAAAAAGTGGTTAGTGTATATATTTGTTTTGTACTTAGGGTGGTAGCATTTTATTATAATGACAAAATGTATATATTCTACATTCCTTTATTAAAACATTATCTTGGTTAAAGCTTTTGTAGTCAATAATTCCAGAATTTTTTTCGGTGATAGCCTGCTTCATTTTGTGGTCTCGATGGTTTCACTGTTCGTCCATCACAGAGCAAAATTAGTTTACACACTATTTTGAGAAGTTTTTGTTATGACCAAACTGGGATCTATAGAGAGGTTTCTTCTCTCCTGACTAAAGCCCACATATTGTTCCCATTTTTAAAAGACTGTGTTTTTGGTTTATTAAGAAGAAAACATCAATGAATGGGATTATGAAGCTAAAATTAAGTTAAGGAATTTACATAGTTACATAGTTTTTTTTTTTTTTTGATAATTATTTATTTACACTGCCTAATTTAAATGTTATTCTTGAATAAAAAGTAATATTTAATTTTTATTACTGAGTGTAGGGGTAGTGAACCCCCACCACTCATCCACACTAGCGAGTGAACCCCCACCCGCATCAGAGAGAAAGAGCCCCTCTCGAGAGAGAGGAGAGGAGAGGCCAGTTGGATATATATATACGAGAGACAGAGTCAAAAAGGGGATTCTGTTCACAGTATCGTTTAGCCACGTCAGTCTGTCTGTTCAGTTCTTGTAGTGTAAAGTATACAGTCCTTGGCAGTCAGTCATATACATATATATCAATTATATATCTTATACCGATATTGAGGTGTTATTTATCTATCAACATCTACAACCAACATCTCCTCCTACAACTATTACACTGAGTCAGTATAACTAATAAATAAAAATAATAAGATAATATAAGTAAACAAATACTGTTAAACCATTAACTATGACGTTCATACTTATTCATACTATTTACACTATTTATACTATTTAACTATCGCATACGCACGTAAAAACAGGGTTTTTTTTTGTGAGGTTTACGTTTTTGATCATCATTGTTGCTTAACATAGATGTGGACATATGACGTTAAATAAGGAGTTCAAAAGTGACTTTTGTTGTTCGTTTATTAAGTTTTCTTTCAATGCCTTATGTTCGTATATTTCGAGTTGTTCAAACATGTCCAGTCGTCATCCTTTTCTGTCATAGTATATTAAGTGACTGTTCTGGAGATTTTGTTTGGTGTTGTTTGCGTTTAGGTGGTGGCGTAGCTAGAACAAATCACCATGTTGACGATGTATTCCAGTTCTGCGTGCCCAACCACAACAATAAGATTATTATATTAAATTAAGCGTACTATAATCATGGTTACGCGCTCTGGTTATGATCATGCAGGATGTTGTATTCCTATACAGGGATCCTTTATTGCAAAGATTTTCTCCCAATAACTTAATAGTACCCAACAATACTTCTAACCATACCTTTCTGCTATAAGTCGCCATGTGATTTCTTACGCTTGTGCGTAAAGAATCATTTATGATCAGAGTATAAATATTGTCAAATCAAACAAAACAAATCGCTTGTCTAAAATTATTGGCATATTTTTTTATTCATATTTTAATTACAAAGAAATTGACGAAATTAACTGACGAAATTGACAAGATGTATAATCAGTTTCCTGAGACAATTTTGTAATATAATGAAAACTGACTATCAAAATTGTGTGTATACAACACAAATATTGTTTATGAAATTTAATCAACATTATTTTAGACCTCTTCTGCAAATAATTTACGGTAATAGTAGCGGGAAATGGTGATGGTGATGAAATGCGAACACACGAACTGAACATCTTGCAATTAAACACAATTATAATAATATCTAAGTATGTCTGAGGCACCCTACTCTGAATGCAAAAAATTATTATGTTGTTAAATATAAAATATGATCAAGTAATTATATAATCTAATCGTAATTATATTAATGGATGAATGTTACAGTATAGAAAATAAATGTAGTTTCTCCATTTTCAAAAAGGTCTATTATTAACCATAACACGTACTTTACTGAATAAGGAGAGGAGTGAAGAGTTTTATAGAGAAAAAAGTGACCGACCGATAAGTAATTGATGATTGCTACTAGCTGGTGATGAATATAATGTTACTACAATGGTGAAGCGTTGCTGTGGAGAATGACTAGATTAGCTTGAAGAATGATATGCGTAATTAGAACTCTTGCCTTTTCTAACGGTGATTATCTAATGTGCTAAATCTAGTTTGATGGACCTTTTAAAGTTGATGTGGTATGAGACTATTCTCTTCAGAGTTGAATTGTAGACGGACTGTAAGCCCCTCAGATGGTCAGATTGATGGCTAAGATTCGATTATTGTTATAGCTAGAGACAGCTTCTAGGTGAGAAATGAGCTGTCGTTGTTGAAGCCCAGTTGCCAATACTGTGTTGTGGTGTGACTGAAGGTGTAGTGCTTAGTTTGGCGTGCGTTTGGAGACGCTTGATGGTGCAGTGATCGGTTAGAACTAATGAGTCCAGCTTTCATATGGTGATTGGTTCGATTGCAATAGTTAATTTTTTTGTTTTCACTTAGAACACAGGATAATAATTAGGCCATCAGAATAAAAGGTATCCATGTTTTTTAATGAAGCAGTCCAGGTTCTAACAAAAACAAAGAATTTTTGACTTTTATGTGCACACATATATGTTCGAATTATAGTAAGCATTTTCTTGGATAATTATGGGACACAAAAAGTAAATGCAAAATGCAAAAATGAGTGAATATTCGAAAAGAATTTTTGAAAGTTATTTATTCTTTATCAAATGTCTTTAACTTTTTTTTGTTTGTTTTGTAATTCTTTTATCAGTGAACATTATTGCTACAAAGAATTAAAGTTAATCAAAATTTAAAAATACTCATTAGGGGGCCGGGCAGGACTTTTAGTGAGGGGGTCCTGTGTCTTTCACGAACCTCCCATGGCTGGTTTTTCGTTGGTTTCCTCACTGGGCACTGTGGTTTAAGGAGACATCTCTAGAGTTTGTGAGACGGAGGAGGAAAGACCTTATGACGCATACATCTTATGACGGATTGTTTGGGCTGCGAGGAGATTAGGTTCAGGACCTTTGGCCGGAATAGGATATCGGTAGAAGAGCTTAGGTTGTGTCCTTTCAAGGTTTTGGTCCGATTTGTTCGGACTGTGGTAAAACTTAGATGGGTGAAACCCGGGCCTGGACTTTTGTTCCAGACCCGGTAGTTGTTATTCTTTTGGGGCAGCTATATGGCCCATAGAATTTGGATAGTGTAGTGTTTCAGCCGTCCCCTCCTTTGAATAATAATAATAATAATCTAAATTTAAACCAAATTTACTTATTTACTCTTTAGTATTTAAATGAGGTACCCTTACCAAGCGCATCAACAAAATATGCTGAATTGCTGTGGAAAAAAAGGGCATGTGCTTTGTATGTCAAAGATTGAAAAAATTGAAGGATGCAAAACACTTAAGTTTCCGGGTTGAGACCGGGTCTGTGGTACGGATGTCATAAGTTTTGAGGACACCAAAGTCCTTGCCTAGGTAGGCAATTGTTTTGAACGTGTTAAAAGAGGGGCAGTGGAAATTGAGAAAGAGGGAAACTGTCTAAATAGAGACGATGGACTCCGGCTAAGCAGAACATGACTCCCCCTACGCTGGGAAAGGGTGAAAAAAGCAGAGGAAAATGCGTCTAATGGTTTTCCGGAGCAGGACAAGGTTAAAAGTTTGGCAGGATGGCAGCGGGATGAGAGACTTAGATGCCATCACTCGCCAACCAATCTAGGCAAGAATGAGGAAATAAAACCTCGTCCACCACCTGCAGTAAACATAATGATCAAGAAGGCAGTCTAAATGGCGGAGGAAGGAGCCACGCCCCTTATCTACTAAGTCAACTGTCTTATTGGCTTTCAAGGTGTAACGACCCTGAAGAGGCTTATTGCAACGTGGGCGAGACGTCAGTTTTTATCGAACCACTGACGCGGTCTCAACGCGTAATCTCAAGTTTTCCAAAAGATCAAATTGAGGGATATTAAGTTTTCGATTGGTTAGTTAAATTATAGTAATTGGTGCATTCGTTTCTTTTTTTAATTTCGATTCATTTTATCGGCTATTTCTTTTAAAGATAACAACAATCATTACCTGCTGTATTCATTTCGCAATGAATTTCTGTCTTCATTTTGGTCTTATCCGGTATAATAATAAATTATAAAAATATAAAGAAACACAAAAATTTAAAAAACAAAATATAAAATGAACGGAAAATAAAAAGTTATTTTAATA
The DNA here is from genome assembly GCA_011037195.1 of Triatoma infestans. Taxonomy (NCBI): domain Eukaryota; kingdom Metazoa; phylum Arthropoda; class Insecta; order Hemiptera; family Reduviidae; genus Triatoma; species Triatoma infestans. Next base: position 6,381 of record JAAEAF010001435.1, on the reverse strand, counting down.
GATATTTTTCTGACAATAATTATTTATTTGACAAGAGAGTAAATTGCCACTTATTATTCATAACTGAGTACAGGTTTTGTCCACACTAGCGCAGGCAAGTTTTGGCAACTGGACGAGAGTTGTAAGAATTTCGACTCTTGCGTTATATAATTTCTCTACAGCAGTAGAAAAGGTTTTAGTTTAGTTTTTAAAACTAACAAAAAAGAGATAAAAACTGGTAGTTTAGGTAACGTCTAAGAAAATGGAGTCCATTGTTAAGGGGAAGGTTTCTTTCATTCGAAAAGTGAAGGTTGTTGGATATTAGGTTAAAGTTAAAAACTATATTAGTTTTCTGACATTTAATTTTCTGTTAAATTGATTGATTGAACAAGTGTTAAATTTGAAAACTTCAAGTTGATAATGTATTTTAGCAAATTCATCCAAACTTGGGACTGTATTTAATTGAAAGAATGCAACTCTGTAATTTGTAGTAATCTCTAGAGATAAAAATTGCTATTAACCGCTATAGAGATGAGAAATACAACTTTAGCCAATGATTTTAATGGAAAAAGGTCATTTTTATAAAAGAAAAAACTTTATACCAGAGTGAAACCTTTAGTTCACAGTGAAAAAGAGTTGTAAAAGTTTAAACTTTGTGAAAAGTACAAAATTTAAGTATTATTCACTATCATTTTGCTGAAACAAAATTAGCTTTCCGAAAGAGAACAAAATGGATTTCATTTCAGGAAGGGATAATTTTGATACTTCAATTTATTACTAGCTAATATTGAATAAGTCCACGATTCTGGACAAAATCCCAAATGTAATATTCAACTCTAAACAGCCTGACATCTAGCGACAATACGCGTAAACAAAAACATATTTCACAATAAATCCTATGTAGCAATGGGTTTCAGGTAATTTCAGGAGAATCTTTGACTAGAATGCGCAATACAATACGATACATTCTCATATTTGCAACTATTCAAATTTTTTCTCTTCATATAATAAGAATCAATTTAATGCGGTTGCATGCGTATGGGCTCTAGGATTACAGAGATATGCATCTTCTGGGACTGCCAGGCTGCGCTGAATGCACTTCGAGCATTCAGAATTACTTCTTCCCTGGTCAGGAAGACTCCCTGGAATAGAGACTCCCTGGAGGCATTATCCCGGCACAACAAAGTTCGGTTAGTATGGGTGCCGGGGCATAAGGGGATTAAACGTAAAGAAATAGCCGACCAACTAGCCAGGGAGGGAGCGAATATTCCCTTCTGTGGGCCGGAACCTGTTCTGGGAATAGCCGAAAGTATGGCGAGGCATATCTGAGAAAGGGACTCGGGGAGAGCATAATCGTCACTGGAGGTAAGTAATGGGGCCAAAAACACGGCAAAATGATCATGCCAGAGCTGTGCTAGAAGAAGAACAAGAGACATCCTGGGGGATAAAGCAAGGTATCAGATTTCTCCTGATAAACGGGCCTGTTTACTGGGCATGGTAGGTTCAAGAAACATCTGCATAAGGTGGGATTGGTGGATCCAGAGCCCTTGTGTAGACTGTGTCAGGAGGAGGAGGAGACGGCCTCTCACCTGCTGTTTGATTGCGTTGCAATCGGCAGATTGGGGTACGAGATCTTCTGGGGTGGGGAAAGTTCTGGACTTCATGAAGAGGGGGGTGCTTCCTCTACTAGGTTTCGAGGGGTTGGTACAATAAGCCTCAATGGGAGGCTGCAGTGCCTGGGTTTGAGTCCTCCCCCGTGCATCATTCTAATTCTAATGCGGTTGCAGAATAAATTTTATATTCAACATATGAGTAAAGTATTTTTACACTCTTGTTCAGATGCCACCCTAGCTGCGCTCGTTGGTCAATAATTGAACTCGAGTGGAATAAAGCATCACTTATACTATCTATAATTTATTGTCTGAAGAATACCACAATTTTTTTTCATTATAATATTGATACTTTGTTTACCTAAATTTGTAACTAATTACTTTATTATATTAAAGCTTATTATATTACAAAATAATCAGTTCGCAAGCACTAACTTAACTATTCTTTGACTTTTCATTTACCGAGACATTATTCAGTCACATGTAATAGCGAATATCTTTCAGTTAAATAAACTTTTTGCTTAGAATTTGCTAATTTAATTCCGTTCACTGGACATTTAATCGCTGGGTTCGTCATCACTTTCATTGAAGTAATCTCAATAAATGTTAATATTTATTAAACAATTATCACATTTATGCATGACTGATTGTGAATAAAATAAAAATTTATCATTATTCAACTCCTTCACCTTCAAGCGCATTTATTTCTTTCAAGTCTACATAACCAGTAAGGATATTAAATTAATTATAATTTTCATTCTATACAGTTACTCTTATTAATTTATTTTTAATCAATAACTAAATCACAGTTTCCTTTGAATCTTAATTTCAGTTGCACTGTAAAAAAAATCACATGTTGGTTAATTTTTTTTTTCTGAATTCATATCACTGTGCTTAGTGGGCTGATATTTTACAAACAATGAAGCAAATTTTACCCCTACTTTTTATTTTATTTCGTTTTTCTTCTTTTTTTTATGTATAATTTTGACCTGTGCCAAAGAGATTATACTTTACTCATAAATGTTTTTTTCACAAAGTGATTCAAAGTTTGTATTCATAAACGGTTACATTATGTAAGTGCATAATACTCAAATGGTATTAAGAGGATATTTTGAGATTTCAGCTCTCCAAGGAACATCCAAACTAAAAAATTTTCTCAGAAAAAAAGTTCGAAACAAATGTAATAGCATCATCTGAAAATGGTTATTCAAATAATTGAAATGTAGGGGTAGTGAACCCCCACCACTCATCCACTCTAGCGAGTGAACCCCCATCACTCATAAACAGCCCCTCGCGCACAGAGAGAGGAGAGGGTTCGGCGAGTATATATATATACGAGAAACAGAGAAAAAGGAGAATAGATTCTGTTCACAGTCTACACTTCAATTGTACATATCGTTTAGCCACGTCAGTCTGTCTGTTCAGTTCTTCTAGCGTAAAGTATACAGTCCTTGGCAGTCAGTCATATACATATATATCAATTATATATCTTATACCGATATTGAGGTGTTATTTATCCATCAACATCCACAACCAACATCACCTCCAACAACCATTACATTGGTGGCAGCGCTATCGAAACCCAGCCATTTCTCATTAAAAGGTAAGATATAAATTTCTATTATTTTTTTTAATTATTATTCATTTTAGTTTTACACTTTTAATATTTTAATTTCCGCTATTTTTTGTTACATCTATTTGTATATTTCATATTTTTAAAATTTCGACTTCATTTTTATGAAAAGAGCCGAAATTATTCAAAAATTAAAATCACATAATCTTTCCACAAGTGGCAATTTGTTAATTTTAAAAGAAAGACTATCAAAAATCATGTCTACCTACACAATCGATGGCCAACAAAAATCTGCTGATGAAGCAATCGCGTACCTTCTAAACAAGTGCAACGCTCCAAATCCCGTAAACATCCGGAACTTGCAAAAGATAAATAATTTACCAGTTTTCGACGGTTCCCATAATAGCGACATAAATTCCTTTATAGACCAAATTAATAATTATAGTGCGATTTCGGGATGGTCAGAAGCCGACAAACTGGAAATCCTAATTTTAAAATTAACGGGTGCGGCAAAAATTTTCTTTGACACTTTTAAAACGCAGTGTACAAATGATAACGTCATTTTAACATACCGACTAGCAACGGAAAGTCTAATTGCCAGATTTAAAAAAGAAAAAACGCCCGTGGTATGTTGCAGCAAATAACGAGCTTGCAACAAAATCCATCAGAAACTCTGGAAGCTTTTGCTGACAGAATAAAGCACATTGCCACATCTCTCTTATTCAAAGCTCAACAAAACCCGTTACAAACGTTACAAAATCTAGTTGAGCGGCTAACAACGGACGCCTTCATAAAATCACTTCCAAGTTCCATGAAGGCCCAAGTCCAAATTAAACTCCCCAAAAACCTTGATGAGGCTCAAACTTATGCAACAGCCCTCAGGGACATACAAAGTGCAGAACCTCAAGGTTCGATATTTGCCATTAAAAAGGCAGATTCGCCAATACAGTCTTCTGACAAACCGCCATCGCCATGCAAATATTGTTCCGGCGTCCATTGGAACTCGGAATGCACACAAAAATTTCAAGTCGTGAAAAATAAAAGAAGGCGAGTTTCTATTTCTAAACCACCTTCGCCTTGTAAATTTTGTCAAGGCAACCACTGGAACCGCGACTGCAACAACAAAAATAATAATTTTAATAATAATAAACAAGCGCGCACTAATTTTGGCAAAAAGCCACAATTTAAGCCAGGCCATCGTACCTTCAGGCAAAGTAGGCCCTATTTCAAAAAACAAATGCCCAACAATAATAATAATAGTAATAATAACAGCAATAACAATAATAATAATAACAAATTTAATACTGGCAATACGTCGAATAGATGGGTTCCGCCAACATGCCAGATATGTGAAAAACGAGGGCATACTGCAAAGGCATGCTGGTTCAATAATGCAAAAAACGATTAGGCGCTCAGCCGTTTTCACGAACGGCTACCACGGTCTTGATCCCGGCACTCAACGATTCAAATAATTTATTAATCAACGTCCAATAGCCTTTTCATCCCGCGTACTGTCTGAAACTGAAACAAGACTCTGCACCACGGAAAGAGAACTGTTAGCCATTCTCTTTGGCTGTAAACAGTACAGATATATCATTTTCGGCTACAAATTCAAAATAATAACTGACCACTCAGCTCTGCAGTGGCTTCAAAATTTAAAAGACCCGCATTCGAAATTGTACAGATGGTCACTGAAATTAAGTGAGTTCGACTTCTACATCGAACACAGATCGGTAAAAACATCGCTCATGCAGATGCGTTAAGTAGATATATAGGCTGCATCAACACCGATATATCCCCAGAATATTACCCAAACATCGACTTATTAGAAATAGCTCAGCAGCAGGCTGAAGATGAGCAATGCCGACGTCTAGCCCAATCAAAAAATTACACGACAGATGATTCAGGCCTTCTAATCAATGTGCTGGACAACAACATTCTTGTTCCAAGCAAAATGCGTGATACAGTTTTACAGCTGTATCATGACAACCCATTGTCTGGTCATTATGGCAGACAAAAAACATATGACCGCATAAAAACTCAATTCTCCTGGCCTGACATGACCAAAGACGTGGAGAACTATGTCAAGACGTGTCATAGTTGCGCCACTAGAAAAACCGACAACGCCTATATACCACCAATAGGCACATTAGCGAGCCAACTAATGTTTGGCAAGCTATTTCAATTGACGTTGTTGGACCGCTAGAGCCATCAACAAATATTCTAACAGGCGAAGAATACAAATACATATTAACAATAATTTGTCAATATTCCCGCTATTTGGAAATGTTTCCAATTACGAACCAAAAAGCGGAGACTATTGCTCAAATTATTGTTAACCATATCTTCACCAGATATGGCACGCCAAAGTACCTACTCACAGATTTGGGTACCAATTTCACGTCCACCATTTTACTTCAAATCTGTGCACTGTTAAAAACTAAAAAAGTGTGCTCGACGCCATACCACCCTGCGTCAAATGGACGATTAGAGAGAATTCATAGAGACATCGCCAATAACATATCTCACTATGTCCAAAGTGACAAAAATTGGCATAATTACCTGCCATTAATTAAAGCTGCACACAACTCAACGAAAAATGTATCCACAAACTTTACCCCCCATGAACTAGTTTTTGGTACCAAATTTCAATTTCCCTGGATACTAAACTATCCACAAAAAGACATTCAAAATTTTAACATTCATACAAAATGTCTATATGAAAAAATTCAAAAAGTTCGTCAACAGGCAAAAAATAATAATGAAAAAGCCAAGCAAAGAAGGGAAAAATATTATAATAAAAGTGCTTCAAAACAAAATTTTTATGTAGGAGATAACGTTTATTTAAAAAATTTTATGCCCACGGGAAAATTCACAAAAAAATATCATGGCCCGTACCAAATTTACAAAATATTTTCCAACCAGACTGCACTAATTACCTTAAATAATAATGAAAGAAAATTAGTGCATCTAAGCAAAATAAAAAAAGCACATCTACGGCAAAAACCTACAAATACACATAAAATGAATCTACGGCCAAGAAAGGCAAACATTTAAAAACATTTTCGGAAAATTTAGACAAATTTTCCTGGTGTTGGGAGGAGACAATACTCTAGTCCAAGGAAAAATTTCAAAATTAATTTCAAAATTTAAATTCTAAATTCAACATAATATCTCAGTAAATACACCCTGGCATTTTGAAAATTGTATTTCAACATT